>WYDI02025430.1:0-76819 GCA_009867235.2 Psittacus erithacus | reverse complement strand
ACACAATACTCCAAGCGAGGTCTCATGAGAGCAGAGTAGAGGGGCAGGATCACCTCCTTCGACCTGCTGGTCATGCTGCTTTTGATGCAGCCCAGGATACGGTTGGCTTTCTGGGCTGCGAGCGCACAATGAAGCTGGCTCATGTTCATTTTCTCATCAACCAACACCCCCAAGTCGTTCTCTGCAGGGCTGCTCTGAATCTCTTCTCTGCCTAGCCTGTAGCTGTGCCTGGAATTGCTCCCACCCAGGTGTAGGACCTTGCACGTGGCATGGTTAAATTTCATAAAGCTGGCATCAGCCCATTCTTAGCATTTTTACCAGCTATCAACCCAAAATTATTTGGCTTTTCTAATTATTTTACTGTCAAGACAATATTTGTATAAACTACTTTACTTTTTTATTTAAAGAATATTTGAAACTATCTGTCCTGTAAGTTGAATACTCATTGCTCTTCTAGTCATGTATTTGGCAGTATCTTTTGTTACTTGAGAAGCAAAAAATGTGCATATTTTAGTACTTGAAGTGACAACCAGTTTCCTGGCCAGGCTAACTCTAGTTTGAAAAGTTAATTGTATTTTTCCTGAGCCATAGTGTGGTAGTAGCAAATGGCTAAGTAGATGAATAGTCACACTCTAGGTAGTGGGACTACTAACGTGCTCTAAGACAGGCATTTGCTTAAATATGTTGCTGATTCAGAATCACATATAGCAAAGGTAGGAAGTTCAGTGGGTTGCAAAGTGCTTTAGTACTTAGAAAACATAACTTGAATTGCATGTGAAAATTTGCCCTCATAATCATAGAAACTTGGCATACTGTCTTATTAACTCTGATTAGGAAGCAGATATATAATGGTGGATGCATCTAGACTCCAGTGGCTAGCATTTGGCTAACGGTGATAATGCTGCAACTGGTTTCTTGGCTTGCCCAAGTCTAAAAGATTCCCAGCCTGTATGTCTGGCCTTGTAAACTGTGGGTTTGATGCTAAAGACATTATAGGAAGAAAACTGATGCTTACCTGCACATGCCATTTGTTTAAAAAATCGTCCTGGATATAATTCAGAACAATTATGAAATAAATTAACATAGCCCCACTTGAGGATATATTGCTTTGTATAACCTAGAAAAGAATAAACTTTTCTATATTAAAAATTGTATATACAAATTTGACACTTTTAATATCATGAATTGAAAGTTATATATTTATTCATCTACAGAATATAATCTTCAGCATTATAAACCAGAGACCTTAAACTGCCAGTAACGTTTACCCCATATGAGTTGCAGTACATTGGTCATAAAAGCAGAGTGGTTTAATTGCAGTGTTAAATACAGTACTTTCCTTTTGTGGCATTTTTGCCCTTTCCCTTTCCTTGACTTCCTCATTTTGTTTCCCTGTGTTTTCCATATCAAGGTTTTCAGACACTGAGAAATGGGTATATTACTTTATATGAAATGGAGATGTGGCTCTCATCGCCCTTGTTACATTTTTTTTTTTTTCCAATTCTGTTTTATCGTTTTGGGATGAGATATTGGGACCAGATATTGGAGATACATGCATTCACAAGGTTAAGGAAACTGTCTGGTTTGCTGTCTGTCTGTTTGCTAGTAAATCCCAGCTTTGCATTTACTTTGTAGACTGCTACTGAGTATGGATAGGAGAAGCCCCACGAGATGTGTTAGCTTCAATGCTTGGCTGTAATCACTGCTATACAAAACAAATGCTTCCCAAATCTTTGAAAATGTGATTACATTTGGCTTACCTGGCTCTGTGCAGCCTTCTCTGGACTAACCTCAAACACAACTGAGACAAGATATGCTGCGTTTCCTAACTGTTGGCTGCAGCTCAGATTTTCTCAAGTAGGGGACAGAGGGCAGGCTGTGACTATGGCTCACTGTGGGCTACTAACTGCACTTGTTAAATACCGTTAACAGGTTTCCACAGCTGATATAAATCCTAGATTAGCAAAAGGAACATGTCTTATTGTCAGGGTAGTTTCCAACCAGGGGTGTGCTCCAGATTGATTTACTAAGCAGCTGAAGCAGCAGAGGAAGCGGTACAGAAAAGAGAACCAACAGAGAGAGCTGGATGCTGAACCACAGCCCATGTTTTCTGTACTCAGTCTCTTCTGAGTACTTTGTGCATAACTACTCTCCAGCCTTTTTAAAATGAACGCTTACCACAGTCAGAAAACATATGATACAAACAATACATTCTTTTAGTAAGCACCGAAGTAAATACCTTTCTCTAGTCCCCATCCAGAAACCTTGCATCTGTCACCGATCTTGAACATATGCTCTGACCAGGGGATACAGGCAGGTGTGCTGTAATCCAAGGAGCATTCTCCTTTCACAGAACCTCTCAGCTCCAGCAAAGCAATGTCATTTTCATAAGTTGATGCATTATACTTTTCATGGATTATCAGTCGGTTTAGTCTTAAAGTATCTGTTTCTCTGTCATACAGTATTGTATCCAACAGTCCAACCCAGACACGGTACAGATGAACTCGATTTGCCCTCGAAAAAAACAGTGAAATAAAGGATGTTTTGGTACTTAACACAAGCACTGTACCTTTCAACTAGCTGTGAACTTTTGCATTTTATCAAATTTTCTCTAGAATAAAAATAATGCAAATGCAAATGCAAACCAGATGATGCTAATTGCTGAGCACTGCAACTAGTACAGAAAAAACTATTAAAGGCCAGGCTCTGTGTTTAGTGCTATGATAGGGAGCACATGTTTATGCCTTTCTGATCTCAAGTGAAAGAAGAGTGAGTGGATGTGGATGGGCTGCTGGGATTGGCAAATATTCCCTGCCTCCTCTTGTTTGTTCTGCGGCATATGTGAACCCAGGGGCAGTCTCAGGGAACAGAACCTGGACTTCTCCAAGGCAGAGATGGGAAGACAGTATCTCCCTTTCAGGCAAAGTGGTTATGGTGAACCTTTCCTGCCTGCCTACTATCTGACTGAAGAATGCTGTGTCTCTTCAAACTCATTGTTGCATTTTCATCTTTCTATTCACTGCCAAAATATTCTACTTTCTTTGAATTTTACCCATCATTAATGCAAGTGTTTTAAATTGTTTAGGCAAATAAGAATAAGTAAACATGTAGCTGAGAAAGGGAACAATAGCTTGATCAATCTTTCAGACTTGCAAGAGGAAAATAATTTCCATTTGTTGTTTTTACCTGACACAGTGTGCAGCAGTCAGAACCCAACAGCCACCAATATAAACTCCTCCACAGTACACTGTTGCACCTTCATTGCTAGTATCTTTAATTGCCACTTGCCACGGGAATTCACCCTATTCAAACAACAAACACCCAAATAATGAGAAATCATAATAATTGTACTACTTTTAGTGCATAAAGAGAAACACATTTCTTGATATCATCTCATCTCCTTGGCTATATCAGATTGTAAATAAAACATCTGCTGTGTAGAACTCTGAATCAAGCTCCATCAGAGATAAAGGGTAAATATTCTAAAATGCAATAATTTTATTCAACCTTTGACTGTGCGATGCCTCCTTCTATCGAGCTTTTTGTTGTGACGCCCCTTATAGCCACAGAAACAGATGCAGAATATGACCTGGTATAATCAAGTGTAGCATTTTTGGCTGTATCAAAAATGTCTTTGTCTGTTTCAAAGGTGCAAATTTAAGTCCCATCTTATCAGAATTCTTATTTCTAGCTATAGGAGTAAGTATTTTGCTGAATCGTTTTCAGTGTGTGCTTGTAATGCTCGATTTTGCAGCCCCATGTTTTACTTTATACATTGTGCCTCTCTTTCCTTCAGTGCAACACCAACTACTCCTGCAAAGCACGAAATTACTGTTGTAGCTGACTTATTTCTGTACATTTTAACAGAAAAACAATAATGCCTATTTAAATTGATAATGAATGAATTAATAGATGGTAATGTTATTTTTTACCTTTCTTGCAATCTTTCCACCTATAATTCTTTTCCGGCGAGTTAGTGTGTGATTTGTAAGACCACAGTGTACTTTGGGAAGAAGTGTCTTTATCATTTTTCTCTCTTTAACAAAAAAGGAAAAATGTATCTCAGAAGTCAGTTATCCATTCTCTCTATCTGGAGACAAGTTTATCTTGAAAAATGAGTATTGTGAATATGCCAGTAGCAGGAAAGCAAAGAAATTTGGCATCTGTTTTTGCTTTGAAAATTGCTTGTGCCTTAGCATCACATAATTTCTCTTCATTTACCATTGCTGCTTGAATTCAGCAAAATAATTTTAAAGCAGTTCCCCTTGATTTGCTGAGAGTATACTTCCACCAGTTGCCAAAACATGCAGATGTAGCTCCTCAGCCAGGATGAATTATTAGAGCATTATTGACATTAGTGGAAAGCAAGACAAATAGTAAGTCTCAGTAAACCACAAAGTCCAGATATCTGAGTGTTCTGGATCTGGCCAGATCCGGCTAGTAGCCAGAATGCCATTAATAAGAGGGTATACTGTTGGTTTTGGAAGGTTAGTTACACTTACCTTCATCCATACTGTGATTTTCAGGCCTTATCTTTGCCTTGTCTTTACCTGTAGTAGAATAACAAAATACTAAAAATACTGGCAAACATTTAAATGTGTTCTATTACTTGAATATATGTTTGTGTGACAAAATCCTGGGACATGTTTTAAATGCATAAGGGAACACCATTTCAAATGGACAGCCATAATCTCTCAGCCTAGTGCTGCTGTTTCCTACTATAGACTCTGTCTGCCTCCTTACATCCAGCAGATATCAGTTTGTAACTGCATGACATCTACTCTGCTTTGCACACCTAGTGAGCCCTTCTGCAAAGAAACCCTGAGAAACAGCTTTTTTTTCTTTTGGGGGGTGGGGTGGGGTGGGGGTGTTGATCTGTAAAGTAATATCCCATTCTCCACCAGGAAACAATGGAAATTTTTCCTCCTGCCCCATCAACTTTTTTGAGCTTTCTAAAGCCCAAAGGAGCATTAGGTAACAGGACTTTTTTTTTTTTTTTCTCCAATTTAGATGATGCTGTTGTATACTGTGTGCCTCCTTTAACAGGGTAGGGAAGGGTATTCAACATGAGAGGTAAATTAAATGTTTCCTGAATCTGGTTTGTCAGCTTTTATTCAAACAAAATGCCTATTGAATTCATTTCCTAAATGGAGGTTGAGGGTTGGGTCTGTTCTCGTATTACTGGCTGTAATGTTTACATTTAGAGTTCAGTCTACCTTTACCAATAGTATTTACTTTTTTGGCTTTAGACTTTGTCTCTTACGAGAGCAATGAAAGACATTCTAATTTCAGACCAAAACAAAATCTTTTCAACAGTGAGGGGAACAGCCAGGAAGAATCATAATGACAAACTAGTTCAATTCCTCATTTGTGAGGAAAATATTCCTGCCTGTCTTGTTTATGCTTTCTTCACAAATACGAAATGCCAGTTTGATAGATGGCCACATAACCAAAAGACATAATCTGCCTTAAACCTCATGGAACATCACCTGTTTCTTCCATCCTTTAATTTTCTTGCTATCCTTTTCTAGAAGAAAAGGGAGGAAAACTGCATAACCTTTTCTTCCTACTATCTATAGCATAACATTGGGAAGACTAATTTTTGCATGCATTTGTTTTTGCTAATCTGTTAAATTAATAATATCCATTGTGAAGTCTCTAGTTATCACTGAGCAGAATGAGAGGGAAGAAACAAAAGCATGTTTCAGAAGAAAACCTGCACAGAGAATTCGAGCTTCATCCTCTCCTGTAAGGCAGTCAATTTCTTTGTTGCAGACATTCTTATTCGGAATACAGATATCTGACCGACAGTGGAAACTGTTGTCTCTGCATTCTGTAACACAGGAGAATTACAAATGTAAATCACGGGATGAAATGACACAGCAACCTTGCATAGTTAGGGAGCTTTTTAAAATGTAAACACAATATAATATCCATGCCAGGGGGGACTTGGTTGGTCATACATAGATCACAAAAGCATGCTCTGTAAGTATAAACCAAAATGAATACTTGGATCCCCTCAGTTTATAATCTTGAAGTTTTAAGGCTTCAAAAATGTGGATCTCTGTTACTAGTTCAGTTTTGTACTTCTAGACTTGCAATCACTCCTTAGTGGCTTCATCCATAAAACATGCCCACACTCAGCTTCAGCCAAAGGACTTCCAGTTTTGTCAGCATTACTAATTATCTCAAATTAGAAATTTATGATGCTTGGGTCAAATTTTCTCCTCTCAAATCAGAGCCCAAGCTGGCTTTTGGTTGAATGAGCGAGGTGCAGGATTAGTAACCAAGAGTTCTAGTTTGAAGATACTGGATATAATAACTTACTTCTTCTAAAATTCTTGATTTATATTATAAACCTGAGTACCCCTTAAATTCTTGTGATCTCTTTTTATGTTATCAAAAGGAAAGCAGTGCTTGGAATTTATGGCAGGGTTTTTTTAAACTACTTTATAATCTTATGTCAATCTACTATTTAAGGATCTATTATTTAATAGAAAATAAGATAGCTCTCTAAAAGTAACCCTCTATCCCCATATGATCTGAAGACCGTTCCTCTTAGTTAAAATTCTTCTTCTGTTTTCAGGAAACATTGTTTTCAGCCCATGCAGCTGAAACAGCACAATTTTGGTCAAGTGGAATCTGAATAACTGTTCTCTAAATATACGAAGCCACAGGTAGTCTTTTTTTTTTTTTTCTTTATAAATCCATGTGACTGGGTTTCCATGATTGTTGGACTGAATTTACTGACCATTGTAAGAATACAAAATTAAGGGTTTTTAGGAATAGTGATGGGATTTGTAACACACATTATTGTTTGGCACCCAAACCCCAACTTCTGAAAGTATTCTTCTGCATTCAGGTCATGGCAGATCCATTCCATGTTTCTAATTAAAATTCTTACAGCTGGAATTGCAGATACTGAAAGAATGACTGCTCATGAACAAGCAATGTGACAGGAACTGTTCACAGATATTCTGTGGATAAACTTGCATTAATAAAGCTAAGAGACATCTTACTTTGCTTTAAAGATAGCTCATTGGAAAAACAGTGTCTTTGTTTAATTACTATTGATTTTTTCCCAGCTAAAAATACATTCTCATTCTAATACAACTCATTTTTTTTGTATCAATGTTTAACAAACCTCCTAAAAAAATCTCATTGCATTTTCTCATCCTTCAAGGAAATCCAGATTCTCAGAGATCACTTGCCAGCTTCAAAAAAGTATATTATGCTTACGTTTTTTCACCTACGTATACATAAATTATGGTTTGATTGCTTTAATGTAGTGACCTAATGGAAAAAAAGACTTTAGCTGTTACATCACTGTAAAAATTCTTTGGGAGTGGTTTTCTGCTCAAATGATTTTGAAACACCCTGAGAAAGGAAATTATTACCTCTGCAGCACAGTTCATCACTTAGGTCTCCGCAATCATTGATTCCATCACAGGTTTTGTCCAGAGAAATGCACTTCTTGTTGACACAATGAAACTCACCATCTGAACAAGCTGTGCAGCACAATGAAAAGGAAGTTAGTGTGGAAAAGTCTGTAGCTTCATAATTGCCCATGGAAATATTCTGCTTGCTCATTTTGTTGTATCAGCAGTTTGGCCTATCAACAGTAGGCATTCTGGGGCCCAGTAATATAAATAGGAATCTTTTTTTATTGTGTTAATTGCCTTCTCATGAAGCGTTTAATGTGACCACTGATCTTCTTCCTCCTATATGCAGTAGCCTGTCAAAAGGGAACTTCATTTTTTCTAGACAAGGATTAAACCAGAAATGATTGGCTCAAACCCACTGTAAATGATTCAAGTGATTAAGATGATGGATGCTCCCCCTTTAGAAGGAAGTCATCAAGAGTGCTTGAACTCCTACTTTTGTGGCACAAGATAAAACCTGAGGTGAGTCATAGCTCTCCTTACCAGCAGCATCTCAGGCTCATGCTTATCAGTGCCAAAGAAAGGCCACTACAGAGAACAGAAAGCTGCCAGAAGTCAAGCCAAGGACTTGATTCCCTTTGTATCAGTGAGAAACGGGGGAGTCCTGAAACTCCCCAGAAGACGCGAGCAGTTCCACTACAATCATGTTTGCCTGGCTCCAGTGCTACTAGTATCCTAATTGTTCTCTGTCGTAGACAAAGAAGCAAGTAGGAGGAGTAACCCAAGAGAGGTAAGACTTGTGGGATACAATATGCCTTGGTATCCTTGGAGGATTGGAGGAACAAACAGGACCATGGATGAAAATACATTTACTTCATGGAAATATCTGTAAAAATACTTCAGGAGCAACAGTGATTTTCCAAACTCACAAACTCAAAACCATATTCACACAAGGCTGCCTAAATTGTCTTAAAGTCTGCAAAAGGATGATTTAAAAAAAAGCAAAGGGTTTCAGTTTAGGTTTGCTGTGACTGAGAGTTCAGCAAACTACGTCCTGGTTATTTAGACTTAAAATGTAAGAACTCCAAATAGATGTAAAACTAAAAAAACCTACTAACCTCTGAGATTTTCATGGCACTGGAGGCTAACCAATCCCTCATTGCTATCTCTTGATTTCACCTCTATGTGACATTCAGCAAGACTTGTCTCTAGGCCCCTGCAAGTTATCTGAAGACAGTGCAATGAATTTAAAGCAGATTCTCTGATGCTGGAATTGGCTTGGTAATATTCAGCACCTCTGTGAAGATACAAGGAATAATAACAAATTACATCATTTCACAATGGATTGTCCACTGCACATACTGAGGAAGCTCAGGCCACTGCAAGGCTGGGATTAATATATTTCATCTCTTGTTTTTATGTGACTGGTATCTACCTAGAAGTGTCAGTGTCCCCTACCTTAAAAAAGTATGGATTGAGTAAATAAGTAACTAGAGAGGTTTACAACAGGACTCCAGGGCTGAATGCTCTGTCCCAGGATAAACCCTTCTCTGCTATCTAAAAAGGTACTGATTAGAACTAGGAAATACTTGCTTCTCACTTACAGGGGACAATGAAGGCATTGCAGTAGCATTTGTAGTCTTTAGGTAGGGTTGGAGAGGCAACCCTACCTGACCATGTTAAACTAGTGCAAAAATATTATGTACAAGATACAGAGTTGACTATGAGGAGATGAAAGTGCAACCCAGGTCATCAGTGTGGTTGCAGGAAAACCAACAGGCTCTGTGTTGCTTCAGCCATCCCTGAAGACAACGCAAGCAATGGCAGTGGGGGCAAGGGGTGAATGAAAAAATCATGTTTTGATTCTTGTAAGTCTGGCTGGTGCAACTGGCAAAGCAGAGTTGTACCCTAGTGTCAGCTAGTGTAAAAAACTTCTCTGCACACAGATCCTTGCTCAGAGCTATCTGGGGAAGGTCCATCTGTGCACTTTCCATTACACAGACCTGAGAGGAAACCTCTGCACTGGTCTTCTGCTTTATTTAAAAATAAAACTATGGTCTGTATTGTTGTAATGGTACACAGAAATCTGTGGTTTGGATTTTACTCTCAGGTGTCAGTTTAAGAAGTTTTATCAGCTAATACGTTGTTCATGAGTTTTCTGCCTTAACTGTTGGCTGACTGTGCCTGGCAGTTATGTAAGCATTGCTACTTTTTCAGATCCTTTGCAATTATCCAGAGATAAATTTCCCCAACTTACAATTCAAAGCCAAGGTGTTTGCAAGCCACGTTTGCTTCATTCATAGTCCACTCACTATCACATACGAAAAAGTCATTCTTTTGATTCACAGGCTTTACTCGAAGCAATGTTGAATCTCCATGGCCCAAAGAGATTGAAAATGTTTCTAAAAAAAAAAAAATTAAAAGAAATAAAAGAGAAATAAAAAAAATCCCCAAATAAAATCATATGATATAGATGTCTGCAGTGGAAAGACAGCCCAGAAACAAACCAGGACTAATTTTGTATTGGCAACCCATTTCATATGGAGGGTAGATTGGGAGTCAGAAGCTTGAGGCATTATTCTGAGACTGATGTTGTGGCTTTGAGACTGCCACTTTTTCAAAGTGTACCAGTTTCGGGACAAATGAGAATAACTGTTCCTACCATGTAAGAGTACCTGAAGGTCTACTGAGGAAAGGTTGCATCTTAGTATAATGACTTTCATTACGGCACTTTTGATAACCATTAACACTTCAAGTAAGATGGCCAGACCCTGCTTCTGTTACCTGTGTAGCAAAACTTCCACTTTACAGTGGAAGCTAAGCTACTCAGCTTAACTTAGTGAAGCCATATAGAGAGCACAACAGAAACACACAGACGCTCTCCAATCTTTTCAGTGGAATTGGCAGAATAAAGTTTTGCCACGCGGAGGGCAGTGGGCTGAGCTGTTGCTTCTGCGGGGAAAGGAAGTGATATTACCAGGGCAGAGACTGAGCAGGAGAACCCTGGGCTGGGCTTGCTGCTCCTGCTGTGTTCAGTGGCCTAGGGGCTGGAGGACAGGTAGGAACAGCAACTGCTACTGCTAAAAGAGCCCACTTGCCTATTTAGCAGGAGCTGTTTCTCCCTGCACTTAGGAGTTTGATCTGACACAGCAGCCTGGTGCAGCCGAAAAAGCGGGTGAGAACAGCTGCATGTCATTGCACAGACCATGACTGGTTTGCAGGGCAATAGCTTTCTATTTTTATGAAATCCACAGCATGAAGATGATAGAGGTGAATATGGCTCATCTTCTCTCCATGCACTCCCCCATACATTTCAATAGCTTGACTCTGTTCTTTGGACTCTAGCTCCTTTGAGGTCTGTCCCTCTCCAAGATACCCTCTCTGCTAATGTTCTCAGCAGGCCTTCTGCTGGGCCTCCCACTATAATCAACATCCTGCCTGGAAACCTTTGAGCTCTTTCCTGTGCCTGTTTCTTCCCCTTCTACCTGATGATTTGAGCAATCTACCAGCAGCAGCATGACCTGGGCTTTGTCAAGTGTTATTAACAATGTCAAGCACATTTTTATGAAAATCAACAGCTACTGCCCATTTTCAGTGACTTCTCTTTCTATATTTCATGTTCTTACTAGGGCAAGGAAAGCATATCCTTGGCCATGGGTGACTGAGTGATAAGTTTTGGGAAAGGAGGTGTCAATACCTTCAGATGTGCATCTTCCCTTGTGCAGAAACTTTGCTTCAGGACGTTGACACTCGTAGCTCTTTAGCTGACAGTAAGTGGGGAAGTACTTTCCACTGGTAGAACAAACTGAAGAGCCATTCTTTGGGCACTGGTAGGGAAGCTTACAAAGGCACTTTCCCTCCACACATCGTTCCCATGGGTGACAAAAAACTTTCTCGCAGGACTTGTGTGTGTATTGGTTGCTTAAGCATTCTTCTATGAGGTATGTGTCTTGCTCAGCTGGCTGGGCAGGCTCAGCCTGCTGAGGCTGTTTTTCTTCAGAGTTAGATGCTTCATTCTGCAAGGCACAAAAGAATAATGAACAAAGGAGTAAGATTAGGAACTGCACAAAGAGTTCTGCAGATCCCTTTACTGACCTCAACAAAGGGTTCATGTATAAGCCTTTTCCTCTCTTACAAGCACAAAGGAGCTAAATATCATTTATAGTGTATTTCCTTGTCTTCAGACACCTCAGCTTCCTCAGGTTCTCTGAACTTTTGTCTTCATTTTGGATGATTCACCTGGTGTGATCTTCACACTCCTACAGGTCTCTCACAAACTTTGTACTCTTTAAACTTCAAACATCAGCTGAAGTGCACAGCAAGCTGTAAGTATTTTTAAGCCAGTGGTTTATAACACACCACAGCAATGGGACTGTAACCAAATCAAAATATAAGGGGACTTAAAAACCACAATAATAAAAAAATGGCAACTTATTTTTTTTCTGAGACTTTTTTATTGGCTTGGTTGGCTTTGAGTTTAAATATCACCTGTAAATAGTTATAAACTACTTAGAAGCAAGTAAAGAAATCTAAAATTCACTTGTTTCACTGTGTGACTGCTGAAGCAAAAACTATCTTAAAGGAATTTGAAAATGCAGTGCCTTTCCTTATTAGCTCTTTTCCTGTATCTGGCATAGCAGTGGATTTGCAATGCAATTGCTGGTCATCACTGGACTGCACAATTCTGACCCTCCATCCCACGGCTCTAGGTGAGCCACTGTACCCACCATGGTGCAGCTCTCTGGTGACTTTATTACTGGCTGGCTGCTTTTGCTTACTCAGATCTATGGATAGGAAGAATGTTGAAACATGAAAAATATATATGGATGGACTTTGTATAAAAACGGGAGAGAAAAGTTAGTCCTGAAATGTGATTTATCAGCTTTGAGTGTGTCAACAGAGCTGAAGTTCTGAAGAAGTTCTGAAGTTCTGAAGAAATCCTGGCCATAGTAAAGTCAGTGGGGATGTTGTTGGGGCAGAATTTAATCCAACAAAACCCCTTTTAATGGTTGTATAATCTTACTAAATTCTTCCTGTTTTTCTCAGGTCAGTAGAATCCAAACTGTGAGCCAGATCTGGCCTGGCATAACTCCCATATTGTACAAATCATTTCTACTGAATAGGAACAAAAGGTGCTGATTTTTATCTAAGGATTTCTCTAAAAGGTGTGGGTCACACTGAACGCTTGGCCCAGGTGGGCTTTCTGGGATGCCTTGCCAGAAGCGGTTCTGCAGCAAACCTCCAGGCAGTACAATGCTGCCATGTTAGCAGACTGTAATCTCATTTCTCAAAAAAGGGAGAGCAGGGAAAATTGCAGCACTATCCTGGGGTTAACCATGCTTGCAAATTGGGTTTAGGATAGGATCATGATTCAAATCTCTTTCAGAAGCTTGTTAGCATAGACCCCAGACAGAATAAATGCATGAAAGAGAAATCACAAACTTCAAACATTCAAACTAGGCTATAAGAAATGTATAAAAACCAAACACTATGAAAGGAAACTAAAAAAACCCTAACTGGTTTTGCTTTATAGATGGCTCTTTAATGTTTTTTATTAAAAATAATAATAAATTACTGCAACCAAATAAAACAGATTCTTACCTCTGATCCACAAAAACAAAAGAGAGACAAGAAAAGCAAGAAAACTGGGACTATTCGCATGATGAAATTTGATCTTTCTTTGTAGGCAAATTCCTCTGGTCGGGATTCTTTTGAATGTCAGTTGTTAGATTAATGTTTAATTTTTAACCATTAGTAAAATATTTTAAAGTGTGTTTAGAAACAAAGGACAGGAGCCTCAACTATTAACTGATAAATCTGATCTCTCTAAAAGGATCCTGCAGCAGTTTAACTGCTTTTACTGTAAGTGCAGAAGAGATAACAAAAGTAAAGTCCTTTAAGTAAATGATTAAAAGGAAGCACACACATTTGCTTTCTTTTGCCTAGGAGACTGATCAAATCGTCATGCTGATTCTCCTGATTGTAGGCATTCCTCTTTGCCAGATTTCACTCTGCTCTTGTGAGACCCCACCTGCAGTACTTAGCTCCTGGGTCCCCAGCACAAGAGTGATATGAAGCTGTTGGAGGGAGTCCAGAGAAGGCCATAAAGGTAATCTGAGGGCTAGAACACCTCTCCTATGAAGACAGGCTGAGAGAGTTTGGCTTTTTCAGCCTGGAGAAGAGAAAGGGTACCTCTGGGGAGACCTTACAGCAGCATTCCAGTACCTGAAGAAATCTGGAGAGGGACTTTTTACAAGGGCATGTAGTGAATGGCTTTAAACTGAGAGAGGGTAGACATTAAGAAGAAATTCTTCACTGTGAGGAGAGTGAAACACAAACAGGTGAGACACAAGCAGCCACAGAGGAGCTGTGGCTGCCCCATCCCTGGCAATGTTCCAAGGCCAGGTTGGACGGGTCTTGGAGCAACCTGCTCTAACGGAAGGCGTCCCTGCCCACGGCAGGAGAGTTGGAACCAGCTTTAAGGTCTCTTCTAACCCAAACCATTCTGTGATTATTGTAAATGTGCTTTTTTACATAAGAAAGCGATGTTTTAATCTATGCGGAAACACATCCATGTAATACTGACAAACTCATACGATAAGCTCATATTACATGATTCATGTCGGGAATTTTCAAGGACTGGACAAACACTTAAAGAACTCTTCTGACAAGCGGTTTCCAGGGCACTGTGGTTCAAGCCAGCAGGGACGAAGTCCCCTCCCACGTCCCTGCATGGCCCGCAGGGGCTCACAGGCAGCGGCTCTCGCTGGCCCGCGCCGGCGGGCTGATAAACGCCCTGTAGGAACCGAGTCTGCACGGGCTGCTGCGAGGTGAAGCCGCCTCACTGCGAGGCAGCTCTGAGCACCCTGTTTATGGGGCATCCATACACGCGAGCGGAGCCGGGCGCACACCGCCACGGGCCAAACCAGCCGCCCACGACAACGGCCAATGCTTTGGGTGCCTTTTGCGACGGTGCCGCGCAGAGAGGCAGCTTCATTTACGGCAGGCAGCCTTGCTTACGGTGGTGTGGGCAGTCTCCCGTTGGCGGTGCGCGGTACTAGAAGAGGCGGCGGGGTTGGCGCGCACGTGGAGGTACGGCATGGGCCGAGGGCGGGGAGAAAGAGGGGAGAAGCCACGCGGGACAAAGCCGTTAGCGGCCGTTGTGCGTTCCTCAGTTCCCTCTCCTGCCCCGCAGCACTGAGGGGCGGGCTGCGTCGCTCTGCTGGCGGGGGTCCCTTCGCCATGTTACTGCATGGCGTCCCGCTACGCAGGCCACAGGAGGTGCCCCGCGGGCCCGTGAGATGATGTCTGTGCACGCCGTGATCATAGAATCATAGAATGGTTTGGGTTAGGATCTTAAAATCATCCAGTTCCAATGTCGTCGTCCCCTCCCGTCCCCCCCCGCCGCCGTTATGGGCAGGGACACCTTCCACTACAGCAGGTTGCTCCAAGCCCCGTCTAGCCTCGCCTTGAGCGCTGCCAAGGGTTGTACTGCTCCGCCGCTGGGCTGGGGCTGGACAGCTGCTCTCTGCTGTGAGGGCTGTGGACTGTCGCGTTCAGCCCTCGGCTACTCAGTCCCTGTATGATCGAAAAGCACGCTGTCACTGCTGGCCAGTTTTTACTGATAGGCATTGCTGTCTAAGGTTGGTGTAAGCTAGGTTTTTCATGCTCCTTAGTGTTTTTATTGAGGACTGAAAGGTCTAAGTATTACATTAACAAACTGGCTCTCAGGAGACTTTAATTTGTACAGCAAAACACAACTGAAGTATTTTTTATCTCTTAAACAGCTGTTCTTTGTCACAATTTAGGAGGTACTAGAGAATGTCTTTTCGTGGAAGAGGAGGTGGAAGAGGAGGTGGAGGAGGAAGAGGAGGCAGCTTCAATCGAGAAGGAGGTGGTGGTGTCAGAGGTGGCTTTAATCGTGGTGGACGAGGTGGCTTTGGACGGGGTGGTGGACGAGGAGGCTTCAACAGAGGCGGATATGACCAGGGGCCTCCGGAAAGTGTAGTTTGTAAGTTACATTGAAAGGCTGTATTTATTTACTTTAGAATGACTGCTGCAGTTCCTTAGCTTGTTTGTTCTTCATTTCAGTACTGGGAGAGTTCATGCATCCGTGCGAAGATGACATTGTTTGTAAATGTAAAACAGAAGAAAACAAGGTGCCTTATTTCAATGCTCCCGTGTACCTGGATAATAAGGAGCAGATTGGCAAAGTGGATGAAATCTTCGGACAGCTGAGGGATTTTGTATCCTTCAAAAAAATGTGTGATGTACAATATTTGTTTTTAAAAGGCTGATTGGTTACTAAATGGCATTTCTCTAGGATTTAAAAATAGTTCGAGGCTTGACTACCAGTTAGATGTGAACAGTTACAAGTCTAGCTGCAACTATTGGTGTCAGTAGGTGCCTCATGCTTTTTCAGTATGATGGAGTACCTTGTATCAGTCATTACCAATACTGGCAGATGTCTTTTGGATCCATTGTGGTTCAGGGTGTTTCTTCTTCCTACATGACAACAACTTTTCTTCTGTATCTTACCTATAACAAAGTTAGATCAAGGGACTGGGGTTGTTTTTGTGCATGAGGGGACCTTGCTCATGCTTCAGCGTATTAATTATAAAGTTTAATTATAAAGGTGAGTTTGTGCTAGGGTGTTCTATTGCTCATTGTCCAGCTTCTTAAACTGCCTATAAAGGTGGGCTTGTGCTTGAATGTCCTGTTGCAGAGCAGGCTTGTTGAGATAGAGTCACTGGGTCTACCCTGTTGTCATTGCTAGATTGACAGCTCATTACAAAAGTGGGACAGCAGGGCATAACCCTGTAACACATCAGTAAGGCTTAGCCTGTGTTGGGTGATTATCAGTAACTGGGTGCGTGCATTTTCCTCTACTGCAGTAAGTGAGAAGTAAAATGTACAGGTTTAAATCACTCACTCTCTGAATGTATTAATTTGCAGATTTACTTTTTGTATCAAAATTATTTGGATTTCAGAAACTTGTTTTCTTTCTACAATAACATATTAAGAAAGTACGTTACTCAATTTTGCAGTAACTCCTTGCTTCTCCATTTAATCTTGAGTTTTAAGTAAGAAGAGTTGGCCAGCAGCTCTGTTGATCTTAGGAACCATATACCAAAGTCTTTGGGTGCTAGAGTGCTAAAGGGCTTCATACAAGACTGCATGTGGGGTTACAGTGTCCGTCACCTCACTGGGATAAGGCTGGGCATGTAGTTGCTCCATCTGTCCCTACTGGCTCTTATATTTCCACAGCTTGACAGTCGTACCACCCAGCAGCAGCAGCAGCAGCACTAGCAGAGCCCCTGCAGCATGAGCCTTGAGGTCATCCTGGGTTGTTGCTTGCAAATTTGCTTCTATACAGTTCTGTTTTTATGTACTCTTTGCACTGCTATGTTCTTCCTTATGTCTTAATCATGGAAGATAAAAAAATGATTTTACCACAAAATACTGTTTTTGTAACTGTGAAAAAGTTCTCAGAAAAATTGCAGGTATTTTCTCCTTAATTGTGGTTTTTCGTTTGCAGTGGTGATGTTCAGCTTCATTTATAAAATACTAATTTAGAAAATGTCTGAATGTGCCAATCAAATAACAGTTTCAATTTTTTTCCCTGTTACATTCCTTAAAGAAACTAACAGTATTTTTCAGTGAAACTGTCTGAGAATATGAAAGCCTCTTCATTTAAAAAACTGCAAAAGGTTAGCCAATCTCAGTAACAGAATGCTATTGTATGTCATCAGTTAGATAAATCTACTCTGTTACAAGATGCTGACAGCTTTTATTAAGCTTTTATTAACAGCTAGTTGTTCTTTGTAAAAACAAATATTAATTTCTTCTTTCTTCTCCTCGCCCTGCAAAAACCAAAGATGTTACAAATGGAACTCATGCAAATATTGTCTATATTTTAATAACTTTATAACACCGTGATTCATCTCTTGTGTTCATTCTTTGTTTGACTGTTTGCAGAGGAAAATTTGACGTAAAAAGTTAAGACCAAATTGTGTATATTTGTAAAGGGAGATATTAATGTGCTCTTTAGTCTTGATGTTTTCAAAGTCTAATGGAGCTATCTTCCTACAGTTTTACATTGACCCAGCAAAGCTACTGCCACTTCAGAGATTTTTGCCAAGGCCACCTGGAGAAAAAGGTGCTCCCAGAGGAGGTGGTAGGGGAGGACGTGGTGGTGGACGTGGAGGAGGAAGAGGTGGTGGCAGAGGTAAGGTCTCAAGAATGGAAGCTGCAGAATGTTGTGGGTTTTTTTTTGTTGTGGGGTGGATTGTATGGTTTTCTTTTGTTTTTTTTTTCCTTTTGTTTGGGGGGGGGGTGTGTGTAAAGCTGCAGCTGAATACTTGAATATCAACAGTAGTATTGCAAAGAAAAATGTTATGCTCAAGAAAATGTTTGACTTAATGGAAGAGACAGTGATGCCCTTCCAGTGGCAAGACCTAGGCTTCTGTAGCTAAATAACAGCTCCAAAGCATAGGGGGGAGAGTTAAGCTGGTATGTAACAAAGACAGAAAGTGTGGCTGCTGAGCAAACTTGTGGTTAAAGGTTGTAGATAGTAGGCGCTCAAAACTGTCAGCGAAATCTGTATTTGTAGTATGTTCTAGTTTGGACAAATACTTGTAGTGCATTGTTTGAGAGAGAGGTGAATGACCTGGTAGATTTCATTCTTCTTTGCTTTTTGGAGATTATTTGTGATGTACTCCTCAGTTGAAGCTAAAGTAAATTTTTTCTTACATCCCAGTGTCCTGCATCTTCTCACTACTCTGCCCCTTTGCAGCAAGGCACAAGTGTCTCAAAGTTGGTTGGTTTTTTTTTTGCTTGTTTGTTTATTTTAATGTTCTGTTGAGTTTTAGTTAATAATTATTAATGCATAGTTGTGATTATTTTTTTTCTCTTATGAAAGAAAAGTTTTGTTAGTGTCTGGAGTGTTTTGGACATGGTATGCCGAATATTAAATAATACCTAATATGCTGCAGGTGGTCCCTAGGAGAGACAAAGTACAGTAATGAACCTGGTAACTGTCCGGCAATTGACAGTTTGTTTTTTCTTCTTGTTGTGCTTTTCCTTTCAGAAGATGTGAATGAAATAAGTTGTTATGCTTAACAAAGAATTTATATGCTCTTCAAAGTATAATTTCTTTCCTATGTCCAGGAGGGTTTGGAGGAGGAAGAGGTGGAGGAAGAGGAGGAGGAGGGTTCAGAGGAGGAAGAGGTGGAGGAGGAAGAGGTGGAGGAGGATTCAGAGGAGGAAGAGGTGGTGGAGGAGGCTTTCGGGGTGAGTGTGTGGTTTTTACATTTCAGTAGTAAGAATGGCTCCTGATTTCTAAAGCTTTTAAATATTAAACAGGCTATTGTATCTTTAATCTCTTAAAGATGTTTATAGTTCTATGTAAAATGTTTCTGTGCATCACAGTAGCTAGCTTAAACTGAAGCACAGTATTCTGCATTTTTGATGTGTGTATAAGACCATGTTAGTTTTTTGCATTCGAAGAGGACTATGAGAACAGATAATGTTCTGTTATTTTATTGTGTCAACTCATTTAGTGTTATGTATATAATTTATTTACTTTAAATGCATCATGGCTAAGATGAGAGTTGTTTGTTCTGCTTCTCTTTTAAAACAGGAAGAGGATATTAAACATGGAGCCACGAATATCTCTCTGCTGTCTTACCACATCAGCTGCATAAGTGAAGAACAAGGAAAAAACTTTCTAAAGGACCCTGAAAAAGTTCTTTTTATGAAGAACTTGAAGCTGTAAAATAACAGTTATTTTTACACTTAATGACTGTTGATCAGCATGTGAGGAGAGCATAGCTCCAGGCAAAGAACTGAAGACTCTTCAGAATATACTTGAACTTTTTTAACTAAGCCAGGATTCAATGTTAATCCTTAAACTGCTTGTTTCTGAGGAGTAACGTAGTCAAGGCTTGACTTCATGTTGGAGTTTGGAGTAAGCAATCAGTTGGAATGTTTTTTTGAAAACACCTTACAGGTTCACTACATGCACATTCATCAATATGAACCTGTTACCTGTGTGAGACTGAACTCTAGTTCTCATCCTCTTTTATATTGAATCTTCTGTGTCGCTCTAAAGTGGACATGCCATTTAAGCAACCTTTGGGAACCTTTTTTTACAAACTACAATATTTTGTGATGTTAAAATTTGTTTATACGTAATTATGTGTAAAAGGAAAAGAAGATAGTAAAGGATATTTTGTGGACTTTCTGTCTAAGTGTCAATGAAAGCCAAACACATTAAGACATCTTCTTAAAATTTGTTGTCTAATGAATAAGACAAGGTTAATACTATTAAGTCATCTAATTGTATCTAATTGCAGGGATATTAAAATTACTGAGGGTTTTTAACTGGTCCCACTTTCCCCTTAGTCTGTTTCTCCTAAGGTTTTGATGTCCTGGCACTGCACCTCTTTGGTGCTGTGAGCTTGCATAGATCTAAGATTAGATAGCCCATCATAGGGCTCCTCTGCACACACTGATTTTGGTTAAGCATTGCTTAAAAAAGACATGAAAAAGTTTGCACGAGTCTAGTCACTTTAATTGGATGCATTATGAGAACTCCTGAAAAGCTAGTAACTGTCTCTTAATGATGGAAGAGAAAAAAGTTCTTTTTTGTTGTCTCAACTTTGGAAATGAAATTAGAATAGGAAAGTAGAATCTCCCTGGATTTTATACAGAGCCAGGAGTCCATTCACACTCTCATACCAAGCACTTTTAAAAAGGGATCTGTAGAATAATCTACATGAAGGTGTTTTCAACATCTTGTGAAAAGTGATTTCAGAATTTATTGTACTGTTACGCTTTTTAATGAAGCAGTAACAGGCAGATGAGTTATGTTAGCCTTCTGCTTAATAAAAACAGGTAATTTGCTGGAACCAGGATTGACCAGTTGCTGGTCATTTTAACAAACACAACTGTTAGTTTAAATAGTCTCTGCAACAAAACTTGAAATAGCAAAGCAAATGTTCAAGAATTCAATGAAGTCTGAGCAGATGCTGCCTAGGGTAATAGATAAAAATGTTACCAGCTTAAAAAAACCTCGAAACATGGATTTCTGCTGGATCTGTTTTTGTGAGGTGAAACTGAGTCGACTCTTCAACCACAGCACAATCAGCAATGGAGGGATACTGATTACATTCCTGGTATTGCTGCAGACTTAATTTCAACCAGATCAGTTTAAGTCAAGACGTCTGGAAATGTTTGGACCTTTGTTGCTGTGTATTGCTAGGCCTAAGTGACTTGAGCTCTGACGTAAGGTATTGTAGGCAAAATGCTATTGCATCTCTGGCATATCAACTTGCAGTTGAACAATACCAACCTACAGTGAAGGTGGAGTTGTCACTACTTTTGTGATACTTGTACTTGCATCCCCTGCTGTGCTGAGGATGCACTGTACTGATGCTTCAGCAGCTACCTGCAGGTAGCTGAAGCTTAGATCTTTCCTTACTCTTCTGGCTGTGTAAGACTAACATAACACGGTGCTCAGTCCTACACCCAAATTCATGTTCTGCTTTGCTATTCTCACGGCATGCTTTAGGGGCATCCTTTTTCCCAGGATATCAGAAAATTACTGCCATCACCTTTAAACTGCATGGTGTGACAGCTGACTTTTCAATTGCGTGAAGGACCACCTTTCAGCCTGGGACAAGAAGTGTATGCTTTGAATCTCACAGCAGATGGAGCAGTGAGTCAGCCTGAAGCTGTTGCAAGGCCAAAGCAGAGACTTTTGCATCTCTCTGCAGAGGGGTTAAAGAGCAATATGCATTGCTACGCCAGAGAGAGAATCAGACTTGCTTATAGGGAACTGGATTGCAGCCCCCCTGAGAAATGCATGACGAGCATTATGGCATGCCTTATGCATGCAAACAATGTTGGATGGAATTAACACAAATATCCAGATGTTTATAATCTCGGATCTTTGTGGAGGTTGTAGGACATCCAGATGGTAATGGAAGAGTGTCTATAGTGATTAGGTGTGAAATGAGCTTCCCCATAACGGGGAAGGATCATGTTTGGTTGTGGCAAGGCCCATCCAGTCTCTGGTCCCTGTTCTGCCTTGTTTTCTATGCATCATGGCATGATCCTGTCCTAATGCAAGTAGCTGCTAACTGTAACAGATGAAAATTCAGTACTTTAAAAAAATCAAGGCGTTTTCTGTGCAGTGTGATGTTGTGATGAACTAATACAGGTTCTCAATTTTATATGACTCCTTCCTCTGTCTTAAATTTTTTATTCAGTTCCTATCCAATTCTGTCACTGTGCTCCCAGTCCTAGTAAGTGAAGTGTTTGTTATATATGTGCTTACAGATATCCTAGGCTTTTTCTGCAGAGAATAGAATGGTGGGCTCACCAGTACAGTGATAGAAATAAGTATGTTGGCAGAAATGGGGGGTTTCAAGTAGCTGTAGTGTCTGGGGTATAGAAAGTCACAGCGCAGTCTATACTGAAGAGGATGGGGGAATGTGTAGGTGGTAGTTTGGGCTTTCAATGACAGTTTGGTGTTCCGTGTATTTCCCCTCACTTGCAGCCTTTGGGGCAAATGGCTGGGCCACCTAAAGAACTCACCTCCCACTGCTCCAGGAGCATGAGGTGGGGTGCTGTCCTGCAGTACTCTAAAGCTCAGGAGGAAGGTAGGCCTCAAAGAACCCCAGGACACAGCAATAGTGGTGTCACCTACCTGTCTCCTTGTCCACTTGTCAGTGTCTGCATGTGCTCACTGTTGGCAGAAGCAGAACATTCAACAACCAAGTCCTGTTTTCAAAATGCAATTGCAAGTGAATGTGTTAGCCGCTGCAATATTTGATCAAGGCATAGGGTCTGACTTTCAGCTGATCTTGAAACTGCAGCTGGTTAATCACTAGGGTCAGATTGCTTAAAGGTTTTTGAAGACTTTGTGTCTTTTGTCCCTGCCAGACTAAAATTCTGGTTTTGTATCTTTTCTGTCTAGGAGCTAGATCCTTATGAAGCAGCAGGTAATACGTGGAGGTGCATTGTAAAACTTTAATTACTGCCCATGGAGAGCAGCTTTAGTGCCTCTGCATTCCTATTTGGAGGGATGTTTTTAATCCTTGTGTTTTCTGTAGTTGCTGGGATAGGATGGTTCAATATAGTTCATGGAGTTGCTGTGTTACTTTGACAGAGAAATTTGATGAAGTGTGGAAAATAATTGGGATATTTTAATGTATGTCTGCAGCACTGGCTGTTGTAAGCCAGAAAGGATTCTCTAGCATTGGCACGAAGTTATGGATGTTTGCCTGAAGCCATTCTGGATAGTCACATACATACTGCTGCAAAGTTATTTGCAGTTGTACTAAGCATTGTCTCGGCAAGAAACAGTGTTGTCCTAACAAGAAGCATAAGTCCTGCCTGAAGTATGATGAGTGAAAAGCTTTATGGAGTCACATATTTTTTGGGGTGTTTTCTTTAATCGGCTGAGAATCTCTTTAGACCCAAAGTTTTCTAATCAACAGTTTAAATCTAGTAAAAGCCACTATGAGGAAGGAAAACTACTGATTTGTTTGTTTTCCACTTAGTTTGAACCATTTGCGTCCGAACACAAAATTAAAGGGACGTTCTGCCTCATAGAGCCCTCTAGTGGTGATGTGCTTAATAAACATGGGAGGGTTCGGTTTGGGTTTTTAATGTGATTACCGCTGAAATCAGGTAAGAGGGTTTGGTTTGGGGTTTATTGTTCTTTATGCAAACGGCAAGTTTCTCTACTCTCATCACTTGTGGATTGAAATATACTTTATGCATAACCAAAAGCAACTTGCTAAACACTGTAATAAGTTTTGCATTGCCCCATATCTATACAGATACTTAAATACTGAGGAATGACTTAAATAGAAATTGTGTTTTGTTGCTGCTGATCTGGGACAAGTGAAAAGTAAAAGCATCATTTGAGGTTATAAAATGTCCCTCTGACACTAGTAATGCTGTCTGTTATTGGAGGATAAAAACAGCCGGAGGTTTTGGATTTTATTTTTCTTTTCTTATGCCAGAATTAAAAAGCAATGTGGTGAGCCATATTTTGTCTGTCTTAGAAGCTGTGGTTCCAACTTTGTGGATTATATGTATACTTTGATATTTAACTCCTTGCTTTATCTTCTTGGCTTGTTACATGAACTGCAGTGTTCTAGAAAAAACTTACTATTAGGTTAATGATAAGTAGTGCCTGCCTTTAATTTTGACTTTTTTTTCTTAATTCTTGTTGCTGTAAAATTAGCCAAATTTAAGAGAAGAGATGGACACAATGTGGTGGTACATAGGATAGACTGCACATCTTAGAAACTTGTGTTTTAACCAACAAGTATGTATAAAATCTGTAAGGTCTCATTAACTGCCACTTTAAGTCTGGGATTCTGTCTGAACAAAAATAGTGATGCTTTGCATTAATGAGACACTCAGCATTGTAAGCTCTGAGATGCTTTTGAAAATCTTGCCAAATTTTCAGGGGAGGAAAGCAAAAATATCAAGTTATCACTATGCTTCTATCTCTAGAGGCACTAGGGAAGTGGCTTCATTGCCAAACACATCGTCTTTTCTTTCAGAACCCTCCCACCCTGTTCCTGCCTAATCCTCTTCTGAAAGGAAAAATACTGTAATAATACAAGTACCCTGATAACTGTGAGTGTAGATCTGTGGCATTAAAGAAAATGTTTGCTGCTAGAATGGTGACACACGATCAGCTGTAGTAATGATGACTAAATGCCATGACAGCACAAGTTTTGTATCAAACCTCTTACCTTTAGATTCAGATGGATGAAAGATGCAGGTTGTCTGTTTTGGAAAGCTGAGGGGTGGGAGAGAATGCTCTATGAGTATTCAGTGGGTTAGAGAAGAGAGAACTTTTCAGGTATACTCCTTTCTATGGGATGGCCATATTCTTCAGTACTGTGTCACTACATCCTTATTGCTGATCAGAAGACATGACTAGTCTGGGAACTTGCTTGAGCTACCTGTGAACCATATACCACTTAAGAACCACTGATTGCTCATCCTTGTCACTTTTATACCCAGTATAAGTTCAAAACTGGAAACAAAAACTGTATGAAGGGGAACTGGTGGGAAACACCTTCTTTGATCACTTATACTGATACTGCAAATAAGCTGTTTGGCCAAGGGTTTATTGCAGCTAATATTTATGCAAGATTTTGTGAAAGGTCTTTACTTTGGTGTGCTGCTCATCACTGAAGAGAAGAAAACATAAGCTTCTGCTGCTTAAGGCTTTGGAAAATACGTAATAATTTTCTACTCAGTAACATGCTTTGGAAAATTTGCCCAATGTAAGCTTATGTGTGTGTGTTTGGGAGAGGGAGGTTGTTCAGACTGGTAAGGCACATTCAACAACTGTTTTTTCTACGCACCATGCTATTTTAGAAATGTAGCAACTGAGTTTTCTGAAAGTCATGCTTCACTTCAGGAAAATACTAGGCTGTGTTTGTCTTGTGTCTGTATCAGGTTGAGAGTTTAAATCAAACTGAGAATCTTGAAGAAGTAGGTCTTTAAGGGTTTGAAGGGATGGAATTTAGAGTGAGTGTATCTGCTTTTAAAAAAAGTCAGCATTGTGTCTTTATGTTGTGCTGTGGTTTTGTGTGTTCGCTGTGATGATGGGAGTTAATTCCAAGGCAGGCTGACAACCAACTGACCTGGTTCAACTTTTGTTGAGGTTTCTGAAGCATTGCACAAGAGGTTTGAAGGAAAAAGTTTGGGAGCATGTGACAGTTAATCTCTTTAGCAGTAAGAATGAAGTTTAAGCATACTGTTGGAAATGTACTCAGGTCTGTGCTGCTCTTTGTTTTAATTAACAATGTCCTGCACAGATTTGAGTGTAAACTTACTTGCACTTTAGTCCAATTAAATTGTGCTTGGAGGCTGTAAATGGTGGGGGAAACTCCCTCCTACTCCCCCTTTTTTAATTGTTCAGTGAGTCTGTTGAATAGTGAAAGAATTTCCCTGACAGGGTTTTGTAGTGTTTGTCGTCTTGATGAATTATTGCAGAGGGTAGACGACAGTCTCTTTTGTTCAAAATGCATTGGAATGATTCATCCAATTCCTCAGAAAGTGACAATGAAGCTCATTCAGCCTTTACACAGACTGAGCACAACGTAGTTGCAGCTTACTTAATCACAGCAGGTATGGGTATTGGCGAATTGTTGCCTAATTGTTTAAAATAGAACTGTACTTCTGAATGTTCATTTTGTATAGTAACAGAGATGGTGTTTCATTTTGTATTGCACAAATGTCTGATGGCTTTTCCCCATAGTTTACTGGCGTGTTAGCAGGCTGACTGAAGCGTGCAGAAACATCTAAGTTTTCTGCTCTATATTTGAAGGCAGCAATGTGTGTTGAAAAATATATTTTGTTGATAGGTAATTATAGAAAAGAGTAAGAATTAATTTCTGCCAGCTTGCAAAAGGGTTTAAAATAGGACATATCTATCACGTCTTGCATTTTTCTGTGATGCGCTTGAAGCTATCTTGAGATTTCTCCTGGGCCACATCTTTGTAGTAATATATGTGTAGTCTGAGCATGTGGGCGGGTGTCTGTTAGGGGGATGTAAGGGAAAGGGTTGGAATGTGACTTAGAGGGAGGGAGCTGGTCATTAATCAGAGAAGAGCAGACTCCGGTTGCAGCTGTATTTTACACCAGTGACACATTAGAAAAAGCACACTGGAAGGCTTGACATCATGTTTGTTCCCTGTGACTGCTATGGCCTTTCACTAAACTTGAATAATTATGTTTGATTCCTACCCACCTCCCCCTCCTTGAAAACTTTCTCATTGTTATAGTCATAACTGCTTCAGTAATGGTTTTTTTAAGCATTGAGAGCTATAGCAATGAAATATCAATGTGACCAAAACCTGAAACTTACTTTGTTTAAAAATAGGCCTTCTATATCCTTATTATGGAAAATCAGATCAGTTTATAAATACTTCTTTTTTTTTTTTTTTTTTTTTTCCACAGGCTGTACCATACATTTTCTCTGCTATTATTAGCTTTTAAAATACATTAAAATATTAATGGACTTTATGTTTATATGAAATAGACCATTGCAGATGGTCTTGTTTTATTTAGCATATCTTTTTGAAGTGGTATCAAAGTGATGTTCTGGTAAAAGGGTATTTTTGAATGCAAAGGCAATAATTTATTTCAGTTTTTCAGAGAAATTGGTAGAACAGCTACATGGAATAAACAGAATTGTTATGAAGCTGTAGAGATGAATTACAGTCATGTATTGGAAGGCTAGATACACTCTGCAGTACTACCACAGTATTTGCAGGTAACTGGATCTATTATGTGCTGCAGATAGGTATGATATTTGTTATATTTTAATTTAAATTGGTTTGATTGTATGCAACAAGGTGGTCTTTTCAGGTAGCTATCTTTTCAGATAGCTTGGTGTTAGGGATCAAAGCTATCATAGGTGATCAATGGGATTAGCTAGAATCAACCCAGGTCTTCTTCCTGAATCTTACAAGAAAATTTAATGTCTTTAAAAAGCAAACAAAAAGTTGAATTACTTTTTGTTTGTTTGTTTTCCTCTTATAATAATTGCAGGAATCTAGTAACTCTTTCACCTGCAGGTTGGACTTAGCTTCCTTAATGAGGAATGTTCTTGACAGTAAGATCTATATCATCTTTGAAAGTATGATTAATTGCATTGCAAATGACTTACTACCACAAATCTCACCTCTCGAAAATTTAAGCTGTTAATAAACAGATGTCTAAGAATAAGAATGAAGCACAGGTACAGTGTTCATCATTATGTTGACTTTTAAAAGGTTTGAACTCTTCTGCAAATAATTGCTTCATTTTCTGAGAATGAAGTAACTGTTAAGTATTGCACTGTACAGTGGTTAGTGTTATTAATTCTAGTGATGACCACAAGGATACCCAGGCTGCAGGAAGCAATACTACTTCATGGACATCTGCATCTTACAATGATGAAATGCTCTGCTATAATTTTAAAATGCTAACTGGAAAAGTAAACTGTGTTATACGCAGGCCTAACTGTCATTGTTTTGATGCTACTACATGTGCCTTGCTTAACTCTGTTAGGGCTTTTATTTATATTTGTTTTGCCTTTCATTTTCATTGCTTTTCTGGGAAGGAGGAAAGTAAATTCTTCTGCTCTTGATCAGGTTATGAGGCTTTTATCTTCAACTTTATAAAGCTACAAGGTTTATTATGTGGGAATAGTTGTCTAACCCTAAGATGTTTCACAGGCCAAGTGGCAGCATCCACATGCTATATCTGAATCGCATGAGTTTGTCCCAGTTGATGATTTAAGGTTACTGAAAGTCTTGGGCTTGATCTGCTCTCCTTACTCTCTAAGACTAGGCTCTAAGGCACAGGATTTTAACGTGTCTAGCAGGATCTTTATGTCACCCTGAGAATACAAGTTTACAGCCCTGTTGTATTTCTGTTTTCATTCTTGGTAGTTGTAATATCTGTTAAAGCATGCCTCATAGGGAGCCTGCACTGTTTTATAAAGTGGTAGCTCTATTTTGTGAGATGACATACTACCTGTCAAAAGGAAAGCTGACAGGACACATGCTGCAAGTGCTTTTACTGTGTGTTGGTTTCAGATCAGATCCCCAGCTCCCTGCTTTCTTTTTGCATTTTAGGGCCTCATAGCATCACCCTCCTGAAATGTGTGACTATATGAATATGATAGCTGATGATATCTATGTGGCTATGCACCTCCAGCATCATCTGTAATGTAAAGTTGTACTACGCAGGAGACTTGCACTTGAGCAGACATGCTTGGTGGTTTAAAGGGAGAATGGCGAGACAAGACAACCAAGAATTAATTACATTTTTGCTGCATTTTATTTTTAAATTACTGAATCTGTAATGTAGGAGATTGGTATTGGTTAATACAATGTTGCAGTGAAATTCGTTGAGTGAGTTTCAGGTATAATAAAAAGGGTACCTATTTATAGAAATGAAATTGAGAAATTCCATTTAAAGGATGAAGAATTGGTGTTGTCGTTATAGTCTGTTATCTAAAGCATTATCTTTGTTACGTTTTTATGTATGCTACAGAAGGCTTTCCTTCTGCTCTTTTATATACCTGTCATGTCTTGCTGAACATAGTGGTTCAGATGGTACATCTGATGTGTATTTGGCCCTAGAAATGCCTTAGTTCAATGCACTGGGGTGTGTGCTGCTATTTATAAATCTGTTTATTGTGTTTCTGTGGACTGCCAAGGATGGAATCCACTGGACTTCCTGTGCTTTAAAAGAATTTTCATGCTTTGAAGGAATTTTCTTCAAAATTCAACTGTACAGCTGAAGTGCATGAAACTGATTTTCTAACCCTGGTTTTCTAACAGGTTTTCTAAGCAGGTTTTCTAACTCTGCTGATTTGAGGTTATTATTCGAACTGCAGCATGTTTGTAGTCTGCATATGAACTGATGTTAGGGGTTTTTAACTCTGTGCTGCACCATTGACAGTGACACTGATGAAAGAACATTGTATAATATTTACAAACTTTACTGCCCTTTCTACAGAGGCATATCACAAAAGCCAAAGTGCGTGTGTCAGGTTTTTGGTGAGCCAATAGAGAAGCAGAAATCCCATCAGTGAAGGTGATGGCCAGCAAACTGGAGCAAGATGGGCAGTGGCTGTGAAAGAAGATGGGTCTCCTTTTAGAAGTCTACATTCAGTATGACAACCTCAAGCTCCTTACAGAATTATGCCTCCAATCTGTGATGATGAAAACTACAGTGTTTTGATTCATAGATGAAACTTCTTAAATAAAAATTAAAAACAAACAAAAAAATCCCACAAAACAAAGCCCCTGAAAAACTCTAAGAGACATTTCCATGGATAACATATTGTGTGTTGTTAGACTTCTAACAAAATAATTCCACTTGTTCATATAAGGTGCCCAGGCTATACAAATATTTGTAAGTTTAGGATGTGGTTCAGTGACACTGTAACAGCCATGTCAAACTAGGGGATCTCTGAACAACTCACAAACTCCTGTTATTTACAAGTTATTTTTTTAATGGCTGTGTTTGCTTGAACATGTTGGAATTCTCCATTTTATTGGTAAAAGCTTAATTGGAAAAGTTTTTCTCTGCTTGCCAGGTGTCTATCTTCTTCACAAAATTGCACTTGACTGAAATTATCATTAGTTTAGGACATAGATATTCCAATAGGCTATATGTTCTTCTGCATGTATATTACTAGCTGGTGGGTACCTTTTGTAAAGTTTCCCTTTTTCTGTTTTTACAGGAGTGGTAAGCATTTTCAGTAATGTTGTTGTTTTGGGTATCTTTGTTAAATACAAAGAGCTTCGGACAGCAACCAATGCAATTATTATCAACTTGGCTTTTACTGACATTGGTGTTAGTGGCATTGGTTACCCCATGTCTGCTGCCTCAGACCTGCATGGAAGCTGGAAATTTGGATATACTGGATGCCAGGTATTGCAATCAAGTCAGAGAGAAAGTTTTGAGCACTTAAAAGCAAACTGAGAAATAAGCAGTAGCTCAACCTCATATTAGTTCTTTCAAAAGATAAGATGGAGATGCAAAGTTTGACTTTAGACCTGAAGCTGCTGAAGGCATTTAGAGCATGTTGGCATGACCTGAGCATTCAGGCATGACCTGAAGCTGAAGGCATTTACAGCATGTTGGGATTGCAGCATCTGTCACTCCATGCAGTAGATTTGACACATGTAAAAATGGAGTCTAATGGGGAAAATCAGTGTACCACATCTGTGAAATAAGTGTAAATATGCAGCAGAGGAAAGAGTGACAATTCAGGACCTCACATTTGCTAAAGCCGTAACCTTTTTGATGAATCAAATACTATTCAGTTTTTCTTCAACTTGCACCAAAACCATGAGTTGAACCCCTCCAACCACCATACTCTGAACCTCAAAATTTGCTTACTGAAGTGTGGTGGTTTTTTTGCTTTTTAGACTACGGTTTTTAGGATTTCTGATGCACACACAAGCAGGTTGCTTTTGGAACATTTTATTTTAAATGAGCCATCTCCAAATTGCCTGCACTGATATAGTTCTTTCAATACCTTGCTTATGAAAGAGAACAGTCTGAATGTAGTGTATTAGTGCCTTCGATTCAGTCCATGAATTTGTGCTTGTACTTTTGACAGATTTCTCAGAAAATGCTTTTTTGTTTGTGTGTTTTAATTTCAGATTTATGCTGCCTTAAATATCTTTTTTGGGATGGCAAGTATTGGTTTGCTCACTGTTGTTGCAGTTGATCGTTATCTGACAATCTGCAGACCTGATATAGGTACTGTACTTATGGTAAAAAATTATTCACTGTTGAACTTCTATGAAATAAGAGTAATTGTTTTCTCTTAAAAGACTTCATAATTACAGTGGTAGGCATAATTTGAATTTAGGGCAAGATCCTACAGTACTTGGTTAAGTACTTGGTAAGTTATCTAGTTGGCATGAATAGTATACTGCTGGAGAAAGTGAATTTTTCACAATTAGGCTGTTATTCTGTTTATAAGTTGTATTTTCATGGTTGTTTGCAGTCTTTGGAGGACAATGTCTATATACAGAAGCACATGAAAAGCCTCTAGCTGTGGGAGGTTTTGAAGCAGGATTTTGCTCTTGTGTTAGCACTGAACTGGATGTTTTTCTTTCCTCTCTGTTGTTACAGCTGTATTGTCACAGTTAATTTCTGGCCCTGCAATCACGCAAGTACATACTTGCATGCACTGTTGCATAATAAGCTTTCTGACACGGAGTTAGGATCAGGTATTGCCTGGATGATATGATGTGAGTTGGAGTGGGTGATGGTGTTTAGGTGGTGTTAAAGGTTCAGCAGTATGAAATGGTATGCTGCAGTGTTTAAGAGTGTAGGCTTTTGAGAGGATCATTATTCATCTAGTATGTGCTTGTTGGAAGCCACTTGTTTCAGTCCAACACTGGAAAGAAGAAAAAGATGACAATGGTTTGTGACTGTACGTGTTTGGCCACAGGGAGAAGAATGACTACCCATAGCTATGCCACTCTAATTCTTGCTGCTTGGATAAATGCAGTCTTCTGGGCTTCCATGCCTACTGTAGGCTGGGCTAGCTATGCCCCGGATCCGACTGGAGCAACATGCACAGTAAATTGGAGGAAAAATGATGCGTAAGATTTCCCTTCACCCTTTCTTGCTGTCTCATTGAAGGCTAAGCTTATTTAATACACCACTTTCTGAGCATAACTTCTTTCTGAAGTGTAATTTATAAAAATAATATTGAAACTATGGAATAATATAAAGCAGGTCTAGAAAAAATACAGGAATTGAGCTATGCTTGAAAACTGCAAAATTTGTAGCTGCTAATAAGAAAATTAAAGCTAAAGCAAATTTTCCTAATTCTTTAAAAGCTTGTTTTAGAATTTCATAATCTAATCAAAATATCAAATTCTTTAGTAACTTTTACTGAATGGCTATTTGTAAGTTACTGTGTTTTGTTTTTCTGTTTTATCAGGTCCTTTGTTTCCTACACAATGAGTGTAATTGCTGTTAATTTTGTTGTACCCTTAACAGTCATGTTTTACTGTTATTACAATGTTTCCCGGGCAATGAAACAATATGCCAGGAGTAACTGCTTGGAGAGCATCAACATAGATTGGTCTGACCAAGTAGATGTGACAAAGGTATAGTAAATTGGGACATGTTTTGTCTTAAGCATGTTCTTTAGCATTTAATCTTGGGGCCAAAGGAATATTGCAGCCTTTTAAGCATTTCTGTTTCCTACATTTCCCCTTCTCCTTTTGTACTAAATGTAACTGAAATTCAGCCTAGGTGAAAACTCTTGACTTATAGCACTATATTCTTTACTTTTGGCCTAATACTCTTTCCAGAAGAATAGCTACTTTGAAGGCTGGGAACAATCTGAATTTTCCTTGCCTTTGCCCTTCTGTCATTACATAGAAATATACCTCAGAGGTGTCCATCCTAAAAGAACTTTTACTCTTTGTGTCTGTAGAGTTCTTGAGCTTTCTACTAGGTACATAAGAGTGTCTGGTCTGAAATGGACTGGTCAACTCTGATTTGAACTCATGGCCTAGAAATGAAAGTACATTTCCAAGCTCCCAAAATGTGTGATTCTGATCTCTTGTTCTTTTCAGTCTGTTAAGCTTATCTCTTTCTTATGTAAACAGTAGCAAATGTGAGTTATGGCATAAAATGATATATCCTTCCTGGAAGGTTGACATTCTTTTAATGTATAAAAGTCCTTGAGAAAGCTTGAAGTTCACTAGCTCCTTTCATTTTGTGTAAAGATGTGATTTGTAGCTGGACATGATAAAAGAAGTGAGAGAGAATTGGACAGACAAGTATGTACCTATGCTTTTGAATTACTTATCAATGCAAAGTTAACATTCCTTGGAAAACTTTATCATTGCTAAATTGTGAAAAATGGTACTTTTTACCTACAAATAATAATCTGAGCATTTTGCTCTTCTGAAGAACATTCACAATGCTTAAATCTTGAGTATTCAGCTGTAAATTTAGACTCATATTTGTGAAGAAAATATATTTTTACTGCTTTGCAGTTGAAGAAACCGAGTTAAATTTTGGAAAAAAATAAAAGGATTGAAGCTTTGGAGTTTCTTTTTTGGAACTGGACTGTTTGCTTTTACAACAGCTGGCATCTTTAAGTTTCTTCACATTATTATTGATACGTGTTACATTTGTATTTAAACAGGAATCTTCTGCGGAGAGAGTCACTGTTTGTTTATTGGTTGTGATCTAGGAGAGCTCATACAAAGTAGTCATTTACTTCTTGTTTCTCATTTTGCTCATCACAGAAAGACTGACTGATGCTATAGGTAAACAACACTAGGGAATCCTATACATACAAAGAGCCCTGCAGGTTTGTTTGTTTATTCAGTGATTTGTTTTGTCCTCTTGATTAGTTTGACATTTTCATTCCGGTTTCAGTTACTGGTTCATGTCCCTGACAAAAACCAGAGAGGTCTGTCCCAGCTGATTCCTCTCCTAACCCGCCACTACCCTCATTTTTTTGCTATTCGTTTCTAGCCGTGGTGTGGAGTCTTCTGGGTTACGAACCCCAACATGCCCACACTGTTCTCTCTGACAGGGAGGCAGAGAAGACATAACTGCTCAGATAGCTGCTCAGTGTGATGCTTGATCATGGCTATCACACTTCATTAAGTCAACCAGACACTTCTGGGTTCCATAAGTATATGGACTGAGCTTTTGTATCCAAGAACATTTACTTTCTTTAATTTTACTGTACCACAGTTAAACCTTATTAAACAGTTTTATTTATTAGCATCTTTATGAAACTTTTGGTTTAGATTTTACTCTCTGTTCATATTTATTATTTGCAATAACATCCTAAAGTGACCTGTTAGGATGGTCTTAGTTCATTTGTGAAGTCTTCTCTGGCCATTGAAACTTCTGCTGGAGAGATTTAGCGTAATAAATAGCGCTGACTGTGAAGGAAGATTGTACATAATGAAGTCACAGCATGCCAAAATACACGACAGTGTGATGCGCTATTAAATCCCCCGAGTGAGATTTCATTATAACCTGTCAAAATTTGTCAGGTGTGCTTGTTTACATGTTGCTATTTGGTTCTACGTAGCTCTATTTTCACACAGGCGCACATGCCTTTGATGTTAGATTACAAGGTCTTTATCTTCAGGTAGTACTGGTTATGAGTCTGTTTTTCTTCTTTTACAGATGTCTGTTGTGATGATTGTAATGTTCTTGGTGGCATGGTCTCCATATTCTATTGTGTGTTTGTGGTCTTCCTTTGGAGACCCAAAGAAAATTTCTCCTGCAATGGCCATCATAGCTCCTTTATTTGCAAAATCTTCCACGTTTTATAATCCCTGCATTTATGTCGTTGCAAACAAAAAGTAAGTGTTCCTAATTTAATACCACTCTACTTGATGATTTTAGCATATCATCTAAGTATAGCAGGATCATCTGAAAAATATGGCAAACTGATTAGCAAAGAGGTCAAAGGATAAGCCACTGATGATTTAACAAAGATGATCTTTTGAACAGGAAACCCTAAAAGAAATTGTTTTGATCATCATCAGAATATACTAAATTGATAAAAAGTTTTGAAAACACATCAACACAGCTTTTGTAAGACAGTTTTGAAAGTTGCTTTGTGGCTTCTCAAAGGGGCTTACAGATTTTGGGTTGTATCAGCAGTAAACTGGCTTTAATAACTGTGGCCAAAATGTGTGGCAGCTTGGTGACCTATAAATTCTGTAGATTCCTTTGCTTGATTTGGGATGTGTCATATTCTGACTGATTAGGATGGATTGACACTTACTGTTAAAGTAAATAAGCTAAGCCTATTCATCTGTTTTGAGCAAGCATATCAAATGCCCTAACCAAGCCAGTGCCTCTGACTGAGAAATGGGTTTGTGAGGAAGCATCCTTCCTTTCACTACTACCAACCTAGAAGCAGAGCCTGTGATCTCTGTCTAGGTGAACTTACCTGGTCTTGCTGAAAAAATCCATCTAATTTTTTTCACCGTTCTGTAAATTCATCTTTGCCATGGCTTTACGCTGTCCTGGGATAAGCAAAACCTGCTGAGACGCCTGTTGTAGAAGAAACTTTACTGAGTTATTCATGTACATGGAAGTGAAAAAGACTCAGGTCCTCTCAAATTCCAAATACACCATCTTTTATTAAGTAAGCTTTACTGAAATTAAAAACTGTTGTAATACTTAAGGTCAGCTTGCCCAGTGTTTCTTGGTATTTGGTTCTCCAGCTAATGATCTTTCTGCTTTCCCTTTCTGGCCTTTGCAGGTTTCGGAGGGCAATCTTGGCAATGGTGCGATGTCAGACAAGACAAGAGATAACTATAAACAACGCCTTGCCCATGAGTGTATCACAAAGTGCACTGACATCGTAGAACTCGTGTCATTTGCATGCATAAGTTAAATGGAAAGGAGTGAAATCTCAGTTAAAGCTAATTAACCTTTCGGAAGATGAAGATTTTGGAATAATAATCTGCCCCAGACAGCTGTTTCTGTTAATTGCAATTATCTGTTTAGATAGGTTAAGAAGGCAAAAAGACAAAACCCGTTAAGACTTTAGGTTTTGAGTATGGGGTTTATTGGCCCAATATGTCCGTCCCAAACAAAAAGGGGTAATGAAGTGGTCACTGACTCTTACAGAGTGGACAAGGTGGCACAGGGGCAGGGAGAGCCTGAAGCAGGAAGTGTTAAAATTCAGTAACATGGATTTTACACCTGTAATTCCTTTCATTAATTACTTTTCCTCATCTTCCCTTGAAAGTTTTCCAGACTGAAATATTCTGGATCCTCCCTGTGTGAATATATTTCTATAGCAGGTGTCCATGTTGGTATTCTTTGCAGAGTTCTGTTTCTGTGAATATGTTTGTTAGCAAAATATCTAGCCAAAACCAATAGAACCTGTTACCAGCTTTTAGGATTTTTAAGGAGTTTTGGGACATTTTAATGTATTTTTAAAGAAGTTTTTGCTCACACAACCAAATGAATTTGTAGGAAAGACAGTTTTTGTTTTAGTAATAGTAATAGAAACTGTTTAGTAATAGTATCTGGTGCTTGTGACTACATGTGTGAGGCATATAAAACTGAGTAAATACTTATAGTCATTTCTCATAATTTCTAAGTCAGTCTTATGGTTATATAGGTCTGTTGTGTAGTTTTCCAAAAAAATACCTTTGGTGAGGTGATTTATTCAGGGTGGAAAAGATGACTGTGTATAATCCATTTGCGAATGCTAGTATATGCACTCTTGATGATACTCAGATTTTTAGAATAAATATCTTCTGTTATTACGTATGCATGAATATAAAGTTTGCCTTTACAGTGTGTAACTTATTCATGTGGGTGGGTTGTTTTGTTTTTGTCAAAGAAGCCTGTTTTTACAGGATTTTTTATGAACTCTGGAATCTATCTCTGGCTTCCTAGTAATTTGTAGTTTTCAGTATTAAAGAAAATGCCATGCAATAACCTTATGCTGTGCTAGATTTCCTTCAGAAGCCTTGGAACATTTTATGGACAGTAACTAATGCATTGCCTCTTAGAAGCAGCAAAGAAACATTTTATTGCATGCTAACTTTAAAAGCTATATATTAAAATAGCTTTGAAACACCTTGGATATGACTGGAAACAGTGTGTTCTTCTGACAGAACAAAGAATGAACTGGCTTAACTGATCCATTTCAGGATACATTTGAAGGTTAAGCAACTACAGATCTCAGTTAATCTGATGTAATCTGCTGTTACTAAATGGATGTCTGCATTCACATTCGTAGCACACTGCCTAGGAATGAAGTTTTAATTTTTTTCCATATCAGTTCTGCTGGGGGGGACGTCATGTATCTATTTGCTTATTTCTACATCCTAATGACCTTTTTTGAAGAACTGCATGGGTTTTGTCCTTCACAATGCACTTGCGTTTACCATGGCAGAAGCGATGGCACTGGAGCAAGGTATATGTTTTTATGATTTGTCATACAAGGCAATTTATAAGGAAAAGGGTTGAAGAAATTGGAAATAACATTCTCATACACTGCAAATTAGTTCCAGTGTAGTTGAAATAAAGGCATCTTTTATACTGATGTCGTACAGCTAGAAGCATTCCTGAATAGGAGCAGATGGTGATTATGGCTTTGTACTTCGCAAATAGCTACTTTAAATCTTCAGGTATTGCAAAAGGCAATTTCTTTCTGCTCCATGATTTTCCTACTATTGTTATGACTTTTAAGAAACTTGCTGTCTACTGTAAGGTATTTCTGGTTTAAATAAATAGAGTAGTTTCTTCTTTTTTAATCTATACGAAAATCATATTTTTTTGATAATGTAGAGGTTAATTTGAAATTTGATGATCTGGGTATTGTCATATCAGTTTTGGGAGATACTATTTCAGATTGCTGTTTGTTGCAATATACCTAGTATAAAGCTGCATGAGGAGAATGGGAAATAGAGGAAAAATATAGAAAAAAGGGGGACAACATTGAATATAGTCTTATTGAGGGGAGGGAAATTTTAAAGCTGATGCGTGCAAACAATGTATCCCACAGAAATGGAAGCAAACTGATTCTTGAAAATGCTGAGAAATCCCATTTCAATAAAATCAGTGGAAGCAGAAAGTTCTTAACACCTCTAAAAAGCAGGTGATTTCTATGCAGACAACAGAAAGAAGGCTAGAAAGCTCTCCTTTAGAGAAATATGTTAACATTTTAATTTTTCAGTCTGTTCTGAAAGGTAAATATGGACAAATACTTTGAATCTGCATCATGCAGAAAAAAATTGAGATTAGTAATCCAATTTTCTGAATTTTAGTAACACTGATGGCATGCAGTTCCCACTTGAGATACGTGCATGTATTATTCCTTTTACAGTGGCTTCTGTTTTTCAGTTGTCAATAGAATAGATGACAGGGGATGGTGCTTACATGCTTTATAATGAAACAAATTAAACTTCACATGAAAATATTATGTGTTCTTTTTCTATTTGGAAACTCCATATTTTCCTTTTTGATTTCTAAATGCAGAGGACTGCTCTTGAGCTGACATTCTTTATTCTAGCAGTGTTGCAGAAAGTAATAGTATTTGCATTTGAATCTAACTACAAATTTCTGAAAAAGAAATGTCAATATCCCTCTCCTTTTTCTCTTTTTTGTCTTTTTTTTGTTTTTTTGTCTCTTTTCCTGATGCTAGGTCTGTACTCTGTAATGATCCTGACATGTACGAGATCCCCGTAAATGTTCCTGTGGATACTGTAAAACTTCGTATAGAGAAAACTGTCATACGAAGGATTCCAACTGAAGCCTTTTACTACTTAGTAGATCTCAAATACCTGTGGGTAACTTACAACTGTGTGGCAAACATTGATATCAGCAGTTTCTATAACTTGAAACAACTGCATGAGCTGCGGCTGGATGGTAATCTGCTCTCAACATTCCCTTGGGAATCACTGGCAGAGATGCCCAACCTACGGACTCTCGATTTACACAATAATAAAGTAACCAGCATTCCCGCTGATGCTGGCCGGTACCTGAAAAACCTCACCTACCTGGACATATCCAGCAACAAGCTAACCACCTTGCCATCAGACTTGATGGACATTTGGCCCCCCTTCTCAGAAGCTGTCCTGTCTAAGAGCACAGACAGTCTAGCCACCCAGAGAGTCATTTTGGGTATGTTAAACAGCTTATATCATTCCTTATTAAAATGTACCTAAATGTTAAGTTGAAAGCGAGAGCAGGTAGGAGACCAACCTGGGATTCAGGAGAGCAGGTTTTACCTGTGTCAGTCCCCTGGTTTGCTCAGTGATTCTTTATTTGTTTATTTCTTCTTGGTGATGGAAAGCTATAAAATGAAGATAGTGATCTCAATGCATGTTGTTATCTCAAGGTTATAAAATTGAAGTAAAATCTACAAGATTCTGGTCTACCAGAATACAGGCCATATGGAGTGCTCAGTATCCATAGAAATGTAAAACTTCCAGAAATTGTGCTTTGGGTGACATTTCCCTCATCACTGCACGTGGTGGCAACTGCAAGCATGTCTGTTTGCAACTGTTTTTTCTAGTGTCTCACAAGCCAAACAAGTAGCTGGAGTTGATGCTCATATGAAGCATGTCCTGAGACACAGTGCTGCAGACAGCGTTGGTGGCAGCTCAAAAAGGGGTGGATCTTCTGTCCAGTGACTCCTATTGACTTTGCATGGTTTTAAAGCTGACTTATTGTCCTCATTTTTTCCCCAATTTGCATGTTAATATGATAGAGAGAATAGGAATCTGATCCTTACAACTTCACAGTACTTTTTATAGTATATAAGGTATGTATTTGAGAATAGTATGACCAGACTTTGATTTTTTTCATACTTTTATTCCATCTCTCCAGTATACCATCACATCAGTTCTGTTTGTGACTGTGCTTTATTTTATGCTTTCTTTCTACTTCCTAGTCTTGCAGGTGACCCCATTTTCTTCTGCAGTCTCAGAACATGGTTGGAAAAGTTCTATCAATAGTGTTCTCTTCTGTCACTGTTTATGCAGACATGGGTGTTTTGACGTTTTTGTAGTGTAGCAGGTGGAAAGGAGGAAAACCAGCTGTGTCTTTCTACTGCAGCAGTTTTACACCCACTGGTAAAGATCTGCCCTACATTGTACTGCCCAGTATTTCCAGTTTCTTGATCTAATCCCCGTCCTGTTCAGTGTTCACTTGTTCAGCTGCTTTGTTTCACAGCAGAAACTGCAATTTAAAACTCTCATTCAGGGGAGATTGTAGATAAGTAGATTCACAGATGCGAGTAGGCTGAAGGGAGTTTCACACGTGCATAGTAACTGTAGGTTTGCAGCATTAATAGGATCTTCATCTATTCAGGATTAAAAGAAAAGGCTGTAAAAGTGTATCCAACTCAGTACTCTTTTCCCTGCCCCCATACTGAAGGCAGTGAAGTACGAGCTAACTGCGCTAGATCTAATTCTCCTAATGATCTCATGTGGGAGTCCCTTGTTTTACAAAGACCTCACTGCTTAAAAACCAAACCAACCAACCAATCAACCAAGAAACCCGAAATACCAAAAACTCCAAACTCACACACTCTTTTCTCTTTCCCTTCCCCCTTGCCAACCATCTGCAGGCTTTGCTGGTGCAGGTAGTTTGCTGACCTCCTCTAGTCCTGGCAAACCTTCTTGTGCCAACATTGAGTCCTCTAGAGACTTGAAATGTGATGTTTGGATCATTTTCACTTATGAACTACAACTGGGTTTGAACACAGATTTCCAGAGGGGTTCAAACAGTGCCTTGCTTCTCTTTTTTTATTGGTACGTGCTGAGGTAGGCTCTGTGCAGTTATTAAAGATTTGGATCTGAGGATGTAAAATGCCAGTTAGTACTTTCATTGTGTTGTGTTGGGTAAATATACCTTAGGTAAGCTGTGAGTTATTAGCTGAATTTTCTTTCGTTGACATCATATAGCCTTCTGATGAATACATTCCAGTGAAGACAGACAGTGCTTGCTATATAAGAAACTCAATGGTAAATAAGAAAACATTCCCTTCCTCTGGAGATTAAAAAGTGCAGTGCTTTTTATGTTATGGGTTATTTTGACAAGCTGACTTAGTCTCCACTAAGTGTTAGTTTTATTACATTACTGGAGCTTGCAAAGTTGTAGTTATACCACTCTCACTCACTACCAGGAGCTCACCCTTAAGTTGCTGTTGATGGACCATTACAAAGCAGTTGTTTTTCAGGAATGAATGGCTGATAGAAACTATCAGGCTAGAAAGATGACTTAAGAGTTGAGATGTCTCTGTAATGCTCCAACCATAGGAGACGTCAGCTTAGACCAGGAGAAAGATGTGTTCTTCTGACACCTGTTCTGTCTCTACCAGGATTGCTGAAGCCCAAGGGAGGAGAAATGTAACTCATATTCTCCTCCTCTGAGGCAAGAGATAAGGATCACAAAGGTATGTGATCAGGTAGGATTTCAAAAAGGCCATCTTGTATCCTGTTGGGATGCAGATCCAGATAAACTGAACTCTTCTGGTTAGATCAGTGTCGTTCTTAAAGCCCATGGCCTGACCTTTCCAGAGCTTCTCTGGTAACCTCCCCCAGTGCTTATCTATGAGGACAGTGAGAAAGTTTCTCTTAATATCTAACCTCAATCTCCCTTACTGCAAACTAAGCTGATTACCCCTCGTCCTACATAAGATGAACATATAGAAAAATTAATGACCACCTCTTATAGAAGTAACCTCTCACACGTTTTCCTTCCCCATTTGCTGCCTTAACTAATCATGCCATTTCTTTTTTGTTTTGGTTTGGTTTTTGTTTTGTGTTTTTTCTTGTTGTTGGTTTTGTTTGTTGGGTTCCCCCCTCCTCCGCTTTTTACCATTGTTACTGATTGCCTTTGGACTCCTTTGGGTTTTTAAAAGAAAGGTTTCTTTAAAATGTAATAGCCACAATTGCAGACTTTGATGCTTAAAGAGTGTCCTGTGTGTTCCAGCTGTTCTCCGTAGGAGCATTCAGCCTAACCTATGTACCTGCCTGGAATGATAACTACAACCAGAGCTCTGCTAGAAGCTGGAACCCAGAGTAAATAAATGCTGGTTTTGTCTAGTCAGGAAGACAGGAGTCAAATTCAACTTAGTGTAAGCAGTTACTACTTAAGCGGGCTTCTCTCCTTGTTCTGTCCAAGCAAGAGCTCAAACTCACGTATTTGTGCATGCATATTTTCTAACACCAGGAGGCAATTTTGCCTTCAATATTTTGACTGAGCATCAAGAAGGTCGTATGTAAGAGAAAGCTCAGGTTTCCATGTTTACTTCAAGGGTTCCCTGGGGGAGCTATAGACTACTTTTGCCAGGGGACTGGCAAGTTAGCATCTCTTTATTCCAAGTCATAATTTTTACACTTAGGGGTTTGGTTTTTCTTGTTACCTTTCACTGATTTTCCTATGTGTGGACGCTATCCTAAATAAAAGAGGGTCAAGGAATGATTCCTGGTCCTATGGCCAAATGACTCACTCTGGCTGTCATCCACACAATTCAGGCCAGCTCTCTTTTAAGCTGACTGGCTGTTCCACATTTCATAAGACCTAGCCCTGGGTGTTCTGTGGGCCCTAAGGGATGCTTAAGTGACCCTGAAATGTAACTGTAGAGGTGGGGATGTTTTTTCTTCAGTTCAAGCTGCCAGAAGTAATTGAGAATTGTATTGTGACCCATACGACTGTGTTTCTTGTAGTACCAAATAGCAAAGGAATGTTGTATGCCTGATACTCATGCAGGATAGTTTGGAGGGGCAAAGACTGATGCACTTACGTCAGGGGCAAGAATGGGATAGAGAGATCTGTCTTTAGTGTGGTCTCATCCATAAGCCTTTCAGGGAGCAATCTCTGGAGTGTGAACTGCCCCAGGAGCCATAAATGACTTTGTCTTGGAGAGTGCCATTTCGAACAGTTCAAAATAAAGCTGTGGAGTGAGCTGACAATTAAGCAGTGAAAATGATTGAAGGACCAATGTGTGAGCTCATCTGTCCATCTCTTAGTTACCTCTGGAGCTATAGCCTAATACTTTGATTCAAATCACAGCTAAGTTTCAGCATTGGTTTTTGTACAGAGTGAAATTTCTGGCATGAATGATGGCAGTGGCATTTTCCATATGGAAAATTGCATCTAGTGAGTCGCTGGGAGGTACAGAGGAATCCAGTATTTGATGGAGTGGCAGTTAGATGAGATCTTGCCTCTGTTATATGTAGAGGTGCCAAAAATTTGAATGCTGCAGGTCCATCATGCTCCCAGCTGTTATGCTGGGCCATTGGGTAGATACTTCTTTTCCTGAAACTACTCTCTAGCAGTGACTGTGCACAGGAAACGCCAGTCACAGTGCAGGAAGTGGGCTTTACTGTTTTAGAACCTTGGATCAAAAATCTTGTAGCTTCTGTTGGAAGAGAGCCTTGTGTTGGTTGTCCCAGGCTGTGGTGAATATTTCCATCAGCCCAGAACCTGAATATTTAATATACTGCCATTTTATAGCAACCAAAAAGCAGTATATTATACAAGTTAACTCCTGAGAGTGGTTACTGATTTACAAAAGAAATTTCACTCACAGCTATTTCGAATGCTAAAGTTCATATTGACACAGCATGGGGAAACCCTCCTTACTGAGAAGACTGCAAAAGTTTGCATGCATAGACTCATGTGTACATATATTTGGCATTGTACATGCAAACATACATGTCATTGTGTGAGAGTAAATTTAAAATATGCTATATCTAGGATTTTAGAGCAATTTATGCTCCCTATTGAATGTTAAAATACATTGCAGTGGTTATATTGCAATGCATAAGTATTTATCAGTGTTTATTGTGCCTTGGTTAGTAGTTAGGTCAACAAGCTGCTTTAATATTTCTAGAAAAGAACCCAGGCTTTCTACAGACTTGCTGTTCCATCAGACACATATGCCATTGGAAACTTAGCATTATTTTTATTTTCTCTTCTTAGGAAATTATTTTGCAGGAGGAATTCCACCTTACTCCTTTTTTAAAGCTCCCTATTTTTTCTGGTTTCCTTTTTTTTTTTTTCTCCTTTTGTTTTCTTCTTTCACATTTTTTTAATCATTTCCTTTATTCTTTAATGCATTTGTTGCCACTTTCATCATCTTTTAAACACAAGCTGTTATTGTCCAGAGTGCTCTTTGTAGTTTGGAAACTAGGTTTACGTTTCCGTGCATGTTCTCTTCAGTAGCTAACTGAGGTATAATCAAATTCAGTGTTTGTTCCTTGCTCCCGACTCAGTAGTGTTTTTATCTTTCCATTTTGGAAATTCACATGACTTGATGACTTACAGTGGCTGTGCAAGTTTACTAAAGATAATGTGGATACTGTCAGATATTGGCAAGACAGATAAATAGAAGGAATGAGCCTTGAAGGCAAGGAAGGAACTCCTATAGCTGTATATATTATATTTATTTTTATGCGTCCTGTTTATTTAGCCATTTCTGCTGGGAAGCATAATGGATGGGGGAGATGATGTGAATAACTGAAGTAACTCTTTGCACTAAAGCATGGAAGTACAGTCTTCTGTGACTACAGCCCTCTTCTGAAGCTAAAACCAGGCCTTTGGGATGATCTGAGCTGGTCAAACCTGTGTCCCAAACTAAACTAAATACTCACCCAGTCTAAGCACTATGCATCTTTGCTTCATCATTGTTTCAATTTTGTCATTTTTTGACACTTATAGTTAACAACTTCGAGTCTTCTTTAGGACTCTGGGAGAATATGAAAGCCATGTATTTATATATGTTAGGAAAAATTTCTTCACTTAAAGGATTGTCAGGCACTGGAGCAGGCTGCCCAGTGAAGTGGTTGAGTTGCTATCCCTGGGGGTATATAAAAGATGTGCAGTTGTGGCACTTAGGGACCTGGTTTAGTGGTGAACTTGACACTGTCAGGTTTATGATTGGATTCAATCTTAAAAGCCTTTTCCACCCTGAATGATTTTATTTGAAAGGCCTTTGACTGCTGATAGTTGTGTTAGAAACAATAATAAAACCCATCCTTTCTTGCAGTAAACCTTGTAGGATGAGGAATCATTGCAGAAGAAATATTTTCAGTAACATTTGATGTAAGGAGAATCTGCTGCCTGATATGTGGGATGGGAGCCCTTACTGATGCTGCAAATCTATCCTGATTAATGCTGTGGACCTAGAGCACCTGCCCTGCCTCCTACTTGTAGCACAGCTGCTCCCTGCTTCTGTCCTTTGAGTAGCACAGAGGTTATGCTGGGAGTTCACTTGCATTTTAGCAGCATTTTGCTATGGAGCAACTCTGGTAGTTGAGGGCTGATTTCAAGGGGATCCTGTCTTCCCTCTTCCACCTTAGGGGAATTTAATTTTCAAATACTCATATAGTCTCTTTCTTACTACAGTGAGAAAAATTGATACCTTATAAGCAAGTGAGAATGCAAAAAACCCCCAAATCGAGGAATATTGTCTCTAACTACAAACTAATGCTTCCCTAATTTAAAATATGAACACAAATAGTTACATACATGTCTTTAATTGGCAGAACTTTTATTTTATATCAACCACAAGCAGTTGATGCCCAGACATATGGAAAACATTTGGATGGTATCTCTTTTGTTTGGAGTATAGTTGTGAAGTTCACAGGGAAAAAAATGTGTTTTGGAGGGGTCTTTTTGTTTCTTGTTTTTCTTTTCTTTTTTTTTTTTTTTTGTTTTTAAGACAAGCAGTTGCTGATACAGTTCCCTTGATTTCTCCTTCTCCGTTCCAGCGGGCAGTAAGTAGTAAATAGATATAAAATCCCTTCTGTCTGCAACGGGTGAAATTGGATTGTGATGTCAAAGTTACAGAATCTCTTCAGGTCAAGTCTTGTTTTAAAGAGCAGGGATTAATTGGGGTTTACCACAGTTTTAACCAATCACCGTCATTGTGCTTAAAATAACCTAATCTTGATCAAGTGATAAAAGGAAGCGGTAGTTAATTATTTGTGTATTCTTTCCTCTACAGGTTTCATCCAGGAAAAAAAGCAGAATTTTTTCATTAGCTGTTTTTATAATTCCTAAAAATACACAAAAAAAATGAACAATATTAGCAGGTGTTTCAGTTCTATTTTTCTTTTAACATTGTTTTAATTGATATGACCAGTCTGTTGCATTTATCAGTAATTTCCGTATCAAGGAGTTCTTGGATACTGTCCCTTATTTCAGACTGTAAGTTCTGTTTATTTTTAATACTTGGAAAAAAAAAAAAAAGGAAAAGGTATGCCAAATGTATAGTTCAAATGAGAAAATATTTGAACTCATGAGTGATACACTATGTTGTGTTTTACCTGATGAAGCTGCTGTTGCTCTAGGAAGGTCAACGTAGTGGAGCAATCAATGCCAGCTGAGGATTTAAGCTTATATGCCTCAGAAATGGCTTTTTCATCATAGTAAGTTCACCAGGAGAAAGAAGCCTCCCAATCAAACACTTTTGAATCAAGAAGCAAATGGTACAGCCTCTAGCAGAAGAGATAGTGTTCTTGCATGCCATTATAAAAACATTGTAGTCGTCAGCTTTTTCAAGGTCCTTCCCATTTTCTACTCTTCTGCTAATATTTTTGAGTACATTTCAGAGGTTGCCCTAAATTGAAGTTGGATTTCTAAGAATATTGGTACAGTTCAGAGCCAGATAAGAATTTGATTGACCTAAAGATTTTTCTCCTTAGCCTTTATTTTCTTTTCAAGGGACAGAGATGTTGATGTAAAGCTATAACCCCTTAAACCATCATCTTCTCTGCAAGCATTGAAAAAAGGGTCTGAGAAGATCAAATTGTAAGAGCCCAAAGAAGGACTCAGAGCAGAGGACAGTGATGAGATGCAATAGCCCTGACAAGCTGTCATTCCAGAAGGCACAGGCAGGTGAAAACATATCAGGCTTAAGACGTCTTTTCAATGTGCATTTTTCTTAGATAAATATCAAAGCAAAACAAAGGTAGTGCCTGTATCTATTATACTCCTGTAAACTTCTGTGAAGAAAAAGTTTAGCTTAATAAATATTCATACTCTTCTTCCTCACCTCTGCAAAATCTCCCCCACCCATCAGCCAAACAAAAAAAACAACCAAATTGAACCTCAGAATAGGTCCGTGGTTCTCCAAGCTTGTACCTGGTGGTAGGCGTGCATCATATTGTAATCACAATATTCATATATTGCCTGACAGCATTATTTTTTCTTTCTTTTTTTCCCCTCTTCCCTCCCTGTTTCAGGTTTGCAGGACAACCCATGGTTTTGTGATTGTCGCATTTCAAAGCTAATTGAATTTTCCAAAATTGTGGACAACTCAGTTGTACTTCTTGATCCATTGGTTTCATGTAGTGGACCTGAGAACCTGGCAGGAATCTTGTTCCAGAGAGCTGAGTTAGAGCAGTGTCTTAAACCATCTGTAATGACGTCAGCGACAAAGATCACTTCCCCACTGGGAAGCAACGTTCTGCTACGCTGCGATGCGACTGGGTACCCAACGCCACAGCTTACTTGGACTAGGTCAGACAATATACCAGTGAACTATACAGGTATAATTCCTCTTTTATAGGACATGGGAAAGCCTGAAGTTGAGGGTTGCTTGTGCTTTGATACCATTATAATGAGTAACAATGGACCAGATATTGCACCAAGCTGGCAATTGTAGCCATTAACTGTTGTTAGGAAATTCTTTGTTGATGTTTGGTCTGAACAGGTCCAGCAAGACTGTTCTGATTCTGGATGTGGTCTGTAATGAACAATGCGCATGAAGAGGGGAAATAGGTGAAGCAGGGGAAGGGTAAAGGAAAAGGAAGATTGGGACAGTTGGGCATGCTCCAGTACCTTAGTGTCTTTCTTGTAGTGAGAGGCCCAGAACTGAACACATTAGCCTCACCAATGCTGAGTAAAGTGGGACAGTATTTTCTATGTTATTTGCAAATGTTTGCTGTTTAGTTGCAACATCCATTTTGAATACTTGATATAATTCTAGCTACTGTGATAGATATTTGTGTAATAACTTAATTATAAAAAAAATGCTTATTGCTAATGCCAAGTAGTTCAGTTATCTTAAATCACAAGACTGAAGAAGGTAATAGTCTGAATTACTGAAACATCTTGAGACAAAGGTAATTTCCAAAAATGCTTTAAATAGCTAATATGTTCAGTGTCACTTCAAGTCACTGAGACTTGTATTTCCTAGTCACATAGCAGCTTTAAGATATTTGATTTCTCTTCATGTGGTTTTCTTTTACTCAGTGAAACTGCAAATTCTATTCTAAGTCCTCCACATATTCAATTCCATTTTGACTGAGCACTTTTCTGCAATAACGTAGTATGGCAGGGACTTCCATAGTTTGTGTGTGTGGCTTGGTTTTTTTTTAAGTTTAATACATGTGATTCTTCCTAGCAGAGATAAGGGAAGAAGTAGTCTAATAATGTTTTCTTTCTCTTTAGCTGCCTTTTATAATGTTTTACTCTTTGCATTTTCCTGTAGTAATTCAAGAAACGCCTGGAGAGGGTGTCAGATGGTCCATAATGAGCTTGACAGGGATTTCGTACAAGGATGCAGGAGAATATAGATGTAAAGCCAAGAACTTAGCAGGAATGGCAGAGGCTGCTGTCACCGTCACAGTGATCGGTGTAGTTACTACAACTGTGTCACCACAGAAGTATGGAAGCAAGCAAGAGGCACAGAGACAGAATACTACTCAGGATGAATCGAATCAGGAATCTGAGAGAACAGCCACACCTCTTCCCACTACACCAGCCACCACAGCACTGGTTAGCAATGAAATAACAACACGCATCAGGTTTACTGACAAGAAGCATTCCAGGCCCATGTCTGATGGAAAGAAAAATTCAAAGGCAGTGACAAATGGAATCAAAAAGCAGACTGGGGACACAAGCAAGAAAGGTGAGGAGACAAAGCAGACCGGGGAGATAAGCAAGAAAGGTGAGGAGACTTCACTGAATGCAGCAAGTATGGCTGAGCAAAATGTCACAGTAAAGAACCTCAGAGTGATCAGTGAAACTGATGAAAGAGTGACCTTAACTTGGAAAACTGTCAATGCCACAAGCAGCTCTGCAGTGACTGTGTTATACTCAAAGTATGGTGAGAAAGGTATGTTGCCTTTGAGCACTGATTCTAGCAAAAACAAAGTCACAATTGATGGTTTGCAACCTAGTACTCAATATATGGCATGCGTCTCACCCAAAGGAGTGCCACCTACAAAAGAGCAGTGCATTATTTTCTCCACTGATAGGTTAAATGATGAAAGCAGTTCTCAGTTTTCAATTCTGATATTGGCCAGCAGTGCAGCATGTGTGGTTGTTTTACCTGTGATTTTTTTCTTACTCTACAAACTTTTAAAACTTCGTATGAAACCAAAAACTGTGAAGGAAGCTGACCTTGCAAGAGAGTCCTATGTGAAATTTGAAACACTCTCTCTGAAACCTCGAACAGTGTGTGCAGGAGAGCAGCTCTGGGCACGAAGGTACACAGATGAGTCGGAAAGGCTTCTCCTCTGTTCTAGGTCAAGCATGGATTCTCAAATGACCTTCAAAAGTGAAGGCTCTAGGTCTGAGTATCTGTGTTGAACATGGGTGGAGGAGATGGTATGTAAAATAAATTCATAATGATGATACCGCATCTGGAAGCAGGTTGGTGCTAGGTGGTGGTCAGAATCTGTTATGTGATGTAATACAGTCTCCTGGATGGGTATGGTGGTGGGTAGGAAGGCGAATAGAAGAAAAATGTGGCCTGATAATTTTCTTTTTCTACATTTGTGACTTCGGATGTGAAGGAATGAAGTTCTTCAAAAGAAAAATACATCATGAAATGGTTGCCTGGTTGAAGATCATCTATTTTTTGTTTTCATTAAAGCACCATTCTATTTTCTCTTGTTTTACTGTATGATGTGCTAGATGCCTCTATCAAACATTGATCACAACCTTCATAAAAACAAAGGAGCTTCTTTAGTATTCTGAAGCTCAGGCAAGATATCATTATGAGTAACTCTGGGAGCCCTAGTAGATATTAATAATGTTAATTTACATCAAATGATCTTATTGCAAAATCTCAGCCTTAGAATTTACTTGGATGCATATGTGTGTATGCCCCATTTTCAGAAATCTCTCTACAGAAAATCAGTAATCACTAGTGTAAGATTAAATTCTGCCCGCTGGAATGCTGGAGAACTTTTCTTGTAAAGTATATGTTGGCAAGAGAAAAACATTTTGTCAAAAAACCTCTGATATAAACTTATGGCAGAAAATGAGCACACTGAAAAATCTCCATCTACATGATGGTGCTCAACAGTCAGGAATAACAGATTGAGTATTTGAGACCATGGGAGCTGTGGTAAGGAAGCAGGTGAGATGTTCAAAAGCACAAAATCAGCTCATCTACATAGGCTTCTAGAGTTAAGCTTGGTGTTCCTTTCTGTGTTACAAGTATGTGTGGTTAAAAGGTAATCTTTCTTCTTTTTCTATGAATAATTTTAATTGCAGTAAAAATGTTTTCTGATTTCTGTGTGGAAAAGTTTTAATTTGGCAGTTTTTGTTGGAATTTGGGATTTTTAGGGGGAAAGCAGATTCTTCTTGTATCAAAACAGGTTCATTTGACAAGCAGGTTATGGTAAACTACATTTTTAGCTGGATCTGAAGTGTGGCGATATTTGCCTTCTCTTTTCCATATAGGTATTGTAGCCAGTAGCCACTAGCTGCTGCTGAAGGTGCTTCCAATTAAAAACACCGTGTTTGTCCTTAGTGAGAGCAGTTGTTTTAACTTTCATTTTTTAATTTGTGGAGAATATTTGATTTCAGTTCTCAAAGCTTTGCAAGAAACTTGAATCTGGAGTTCAAAAGTGCCATCACCTGACTTGTAGATGGTACATCAATACGTAGGAGTGAAGTGGTGCAAACCTCATTTGTGAGAGCTCGCTTGCAAATGTGAATAAAACCTTTTGGTTTGACTAATCTGTATGGGGAATCAGCATGTCCTAACATTAGAAATTACTCTCTATGACCACATGTGCTATCAGTATATCAAAGACAAAATGTATTACAAAGGGCATGTTCTTTCAAGTAAACATGAGATACATTATTTTTTCCACAGTTCTTGAGTCAAAAAGCATTATATAACACAGATATGCATCTGTACCTCATGTCAAACCAGCAAATCTGCTGGGGAATTTCAAAAGGAATTTGATACAAAGGCCATATCACACAATGAATATATGTGGCCTGCATCACCCAGGATTGGTTTAATTAAAAAGCTGAAGAACTACTTTTGGTAAAGAGATGCAAATTTTTATACTGTATCTTGTTAATATTAGGGATAGAATCATTATGAGATAGATTTTGTCACCTGTAGTCTATTTGTATAATATTTTCTGAAATGCAATACTGAATCAATGATCATTATGAACAGTGATGGCTATAATATATGCTTGCCTGGTAGCAGCTGTTGGGGAGGATTTAAACAATGTTTATGCATCGCCTTTCATACATTTTGCACTTTGTTAGCTGAAGTCATCCAGCATTTCACAAAAAATGTTAGACCTCTTTTTATACATTACCTACAATAAGTGTGTCAAAACTGTATAGTTAATGAAATAACCAAGTAGTATGAGTTGAATTGCAAATAGACCTCATTTTCACTTAAAGCTTTAGTGAGCCTCAGCACTTGTCATAGTTAACCACAGTCCTGGCTTCAATGTACACTCACTAAGCCAAACTTTAGGCATCCATGCATCTATTTTAGTCCTTGTCAGTGCTCACAATGGACTTCCTATTCTTTGCACTATCATCAGATTCTCATACTTTTCTCAGGTGGGGGATTAAGAAAGAAAAATCTTGTGTGTATACCATGGAAATGTCTGTAGTAGCAAAACCATTCAGAGTTGGGCTATATCTAAGAAGTTAAACTAAGGACATTTCAAACTCATTACCTTTTCAAAGAAGTAATTAAAATAAAAGTTGTTTTGCTGTGAAAATAAAGGATTGTTTTTACACGTGACAGTGTGTCTGCCTGACCCTTTCATATTTATAGTTTTAGACAATGTGATGAGTGTAGCTGTAGGGACTAGAGGAAATCTGAGAAGAAATGGGGGAAAATGCAAAAAGAAGGCTGAGAAACAATGGGAGAGTAATATCCCAGAGAATGCTGAGACTGTGTTCCACAAAATCTTTTGCTTGTAATTCTGTTATGTACATGGCAAGGGTCCTGGAATGTCTACACACAGTTGAATGAAGGTTATTTTATTCACAGTTGAATAAAAGGTTGAATGAAGATGCTGCCAGCTTATTTCAATGAGTGGAGCTCTATACATGCCCATTTTTGAGAAGGTGGGGGCAGCTATAAAACTGGAGTGTGAAACAAAGGCACCGGGGGAATTGAAGAATGCACTTGAAGCTGATCTTCAGGCTGCCTGTGTCCCAGTGAAAGTTGTGAGAGCTTTTCGAAAAACATTGCCTATAAACTGAAAAGGGGAGAGTGAGCAGTTTGTGTATTTATTGCCAGAAAGAGGGATATGCATCAGCAGCAGTTCTGGCTAGGGTGTGAAGCCTAGACACGGTATACTACGGTAGCCCATGGTCATTTATGATTTTCTCGTTAAACAACCAATTTGTTACATATGTGGCTGGGAGGCAGACCACCTTGCATTTCCTTCATGTGCACAGATGGGATTTCAATATGAAGCTTTTTTTAATTATCTAACTGGGTGTAGGCTGGAAGCATGCTGCCCAGGATGCTTTCTTTCACATAATTCATTGCATTGCTGTAGGTGTTACAGTCAGCCACAACAGCTCCAGGCTAGCACTCTCCTTTGTTGAAAAGGGGGAGTTTTCAATAGAATAGGAGCTTTCTCTTTTCTTTTTAAATCGCTGAAAAAATTTTCCTCTGAATTTCAGAAGATAGAAATTCACATCAGACTGGGGGCATGATTAATGTGCCGTTTTTATAAACTATTTCTTATAAATCTGACAGGCTTCCTGGCTAAACAGCTGCAAAATCAAGCTGAAATATTCAGCCTGAAACAGCCTGTAGCAAGGAGAGAATTCTTATTACAAAACTGTGTACATTATTTGTCAGTGTTCAGGATGGGAATTTTTGGATCAATAAGGCAGAAAGCAGCTAGAGATACAATTTTTCTCAAAACCCGAGTAAGAAAGATGCGCTTTTTTCTGAGTTTCTATCTTTTATAAAATAATGTACTAACCATGCATTTAGAAAAGAATGTGAAGCTGCTCCAATTATTGCAGCAAGTTCAGCAGTACCTGTCAGGTATGTATTTCAAATATATTTGGTCTAATTTAAGATCTGGTGTTTTTGAAATATACTTCATTGGCTTAAGAGAGTACTGAAAGGAGCTGACTGTACAAACAGCTATAACTTTAATCTCTCATAATAGTGGAGTACGAGTTTAGTGACAATGTGTGAATTACTACATTTTAGATATAAGATGCTCTGACAAGAAAGTATTTTTTCTGAAGTGTTGTGGGTAATCATGTATTTGACGCATCTTTTTATGGAAGAGTTAAAGGAATTTGGTAGTGATCTGGGGGTTTTGTTTTCTTGTATGAAACTAAGGTGACTGAGAGAGGACCTGGTGAAATATTTCATGTTTGAAAAAAATCCAAAATGGAATGCATGCTCTTCTCTTTTAATATAGAAGAAAGGAGCTTGATATATATGTGTATTGAGGGGAAGAATAGAGTCTTCCAGTATTGACTCAGAGTTCAAGTAGTTTCTTCTGAGGCCTTTGGTGTGGGCTGCTGGTACTTGAGACATGCTACTGGACTAGACGGAAAGCAAGAACAACCCAAAATGACAATTACTAGTAGGCTCAGTGCAACTATAATTTAAATTCAGTGGGTTACTTGTTCAGGCAACTACACAAATAAGGTTTTATTTACATATTTTTAGTCTTCTCATTCATTTAGACATACAGTTGTAGGAAACGTCTAGAGTCCTCAAACAGCAGTTTCTCTAATCCTTCAAAAAGTAAATTCATAAACAAATCAAAATATGCTCTTGCTTAATTCTTTCTCACTTATACTTTTCAGTTTTCCACTGTTTTGGAAAACAGGAATGAAATTATATATATAGTCTGCTTTAAAATATTTTCCAGTCTCTAAAACAGTTACACCTTTGTCAAAGAAAAAGAAAATTAAATCCAATACCCGTAAGTACCTTTATCGTAAGAACCTGATTTAACTAATGACGCTGAAGTTTAATGCCATGGGCTGATCGGATCGACTTCTGAGTCATGTGTCTTGAATTTTGTGCTGCTAAGATTTGGCTGAATGTTTGAGCCCCCCAAGATAAATCTTACCAATTATATTTTCTGTTTTATAGCCCAGTCCCTTGTGTATAAGATCATGTGGAAGTTAAATCACAGAGGGGAAAAAGAGCCCAATGTAAGAGTATGGTAAGCAGCATGGTAAATACTGCATGGCAAGTTAAATTCAGAGCAATATTACTTTCTCTTTTAATGTTACTTTAATCTTTTTTTGTCATTTAAATTTTATCCTTATTTGACTTTGGATAGAGCCTTCTTCTGTATTAGGCTGATCCTGCACTGTACTGCTAGCTTCAGATTACACATGAATAACATTACCCGTAGGTATTTTTCCAGAGCATGCTCACGGGTCTTGCATGACCCATTCTGGTTTATCACTTGTTTAGAAAAGAGAAGTACTTTTTATTTCTTGTTCTATAATATAAAAGTGACATGGTGGAATGATTTTCTTCCTGCTGAAGCAGGAGTGTGCAAATAGGAATTGGAACACTCCTGCTTTTTCTGGGACTCAGAGTTCATAGCTGGGGATCCCTTACACCTTGCAATTGTGTTTGCAATCACGTCTGCATTACACCAATATACACAAAACACTCAATTCCTGGAGTTCTGTGCCAATCATTCTGAGTTCAGCGTAATATCTGAGCGTAATATTTTTAGTAGAAGATTACCCCAAATTATTTCTCAGCGTTAGGAAAGAATCTCTCTAGAATGACAGAGGCGCATTTTCATGTACAAAAGTTTTACTCTTATTTGTTCCTTAGTTTGCTTGAGCATTATTTACTCTTTGATAGAGGACCAGACATTCCCTTTGGATAGGGTAATCAGCAGCAGAAACAATATAAGCCACGTTTTTCACAAGCCAGAAAAATAACGGTCCTTGTTCTGGTCAGGAGCAATGAATGAATAGACGTTATGTCCAGTATCTATATGAACTATTTCTTTGAAACTATAACAGAGACGTCATGAGAAAAGGTAGCCAAGAAAGTTACTTGTTTACTGACAGAAAAAAGTGACATTTTCCTGTCTCTTTAACAGTGACTTCTTAGCTCAAGATGTTGCCTGAATGTGCATTGGTACAGACAAAAGTTCAGCCTGCCACAAGATTATGAAGTTTCATGTTCCTTACCACTGAAGTTTCACGTAGAGTCTGGATTGAATGATAGGAGAGATAAATGGTGGTTCTTAAAGCTTAGGGGCCTTCACATAGAAAAATGGTCATGAAAATTCTTTTAAGGGTTGATAAGTCAAAAATGATGCTAAGAATGGAATAACATTTAAATAATTTTCTTTTTTTTACTTTTTTTTCTAAGAGACTGGAAAGACCCAGCAGATAGACATTTGGAATGGCTGTCAGTGCAAGCAGAATACATAAATGGTATTTGGTGGCTGGGACATGAAACAAGAATTTTTTAGCATAACTATATGCGAATCTGCCTCAGAAGAGAGCATTAAATCGGCAACCTGGTTGAACACAGAGTCTAAATAAGGAAAAAGGCTCTGGTGAAGGGGAATGCATGAGTAGCAAAGTAGGAATTCCTACAGGAAACACTAAAGTAAGATAAAGTAAAGAATAAAATCACCCTGCTGAAGAGTACTTTTTTCTCTGAGTGGAAGGATCTTTTACCAATCTTCTGGCTTATAAAATAATGGGCAAGAACTGCAAGGAGGAAGAATAGTGAGAATTCACAAATTACAATAATTCAACAAGTTCCAATCCATTGATCCAGGACAGATTTTTGGTAGAGTTAAGAGAAACCTGGTCTGAGGGACAAAAGACTGTATTCTTGTTTATGGCTTATTCATTTTATTTAATATTAATACAGGAGATGGGTTAACTGCTTTGTAACAAGACTTGTGGAAGGGGAAATCCTAGACTTAGTCTGAAGGAAAGAAAAAGACACACTTTCTGAGTCTGATGAGGCCACACAGGCAAGGAGCTGTATGATTAACACCTTTGCCATCAGGGGAGACTAACTGAACTGTAAAAATGAGAGGTATCACATGCTAAGTGTTAAAAGCTGGCACAATATTTGTTAACTGCCAGATAGAAAGATAGCTGCAATGAACTTGAACAGCATTGCCTGAGTAATTTTTCAGTCTTACTGAAACAGAAGAGAATAATAAACTCTGATGATATACTTCTAAAAGATCTGTTTCAGTCAAAACACATCCTTGTATATATTTCTGATCTTTTGCAGTTGTAGGAAGTTCTGGGCAGAATGAATTGACAAAACTTTAACTATAGAAAGCCCATTACAGTACAAATAACTTGTGATTCATCAAAAGGGCAGGGGAAGAGGCCTGGAGGAAGTTGAAGTCAAATGTCACTACCTAAAAATATATCTGAAATGATGAGATTTCTTCCACTGATGAATATTTGAAGTAAATTCCAAAAAACGCCATGCGCTTTATGAGCTGTGGGATGCCGACCTTGTGAGGGCTGAGGATAAAACGTAGGATTGGGTTTTGAAAAGATGCTCTAAATAATTTATTGACCACATTCTGGGAATTGGCATTTGATGATGTTTCTAAGCCCACAGCCATTTCAGCAAATGTCAGTAGCTCGAGACTTAGTGGAGTGGTACTCCAGTTACAGTGGGATGAATTCTGTCACACATGATTTCAGGCAGCTTTCAGATGCCAAGAATAAGTATGCCAAATAGCGAGAGTGTCTGGTTTAGAAGCTGAGCCATGGGAGAGATTCAGAAGATGCTTGTGCATCTTGATAACTTCAAAGACATGACAGGTAGATTGTAAACCTCTTGTATCATTGACAAAATAGCAATAGTAAGGTAAAGTTCCCCTTACTAATGTTTTTCAAACCTATCTCAAAAATTTATTATACCAGGAACATCTCTACAGATGACCAACTGCTTATTAAGGAGATCATAGATGACTGAGATTTTTAGCATGATAAAGGAGCCCATGGAGATGCAACTGAATGGCTTCCTTTCATCACTGTATGAACCTGGTGTGTATAAGTAACCACTGATGATCACAGACAAACCAAAACTATCTATGTTGTTTTTAGGGGGGAGCTTTTTGCTTATGTTCAGCAGTTTCATGACAGTTCCATCATCTTCAAAGATCAGCAGAAACAGCCCCGCCAGCTGCCATGAAGTTGCCACTTACAGAGCTTAGCATATGCACTGCCTAAGTGATGAGGCTGCAGAAAGGTATAGTGACTGCCATTCAGAAGGTAGTGTACCATTTCCTTCTTTGGTGTTGGCTGACTACTTTTTCTAGTTTTGTGGAGATCCTGCTTTTCAGTAACTGTGCAATTCAGCTGGTCACAGAAAAGCTATTGCTTTGAGTTCAGCACTCCAGTCTCAAGGGTATTACAACAAGCCCTAACCACTTTCTAAGCACCAATTGCTAAGAGCTTTGCTGCATCAGAAAGACTTGTTTTTACTTCTAGGAATAGTCCAGTTGATTGGTTAAGAGAAATTCTGACAACTTCGGAGGCAATTTTTCATGGTAAATTGATCCATATTAAACTTGTGAAGCTAAGATATGGCAGTCTTTTCCTGTCTGTACATTTGTCCAAATTAATCAACATGTTTAATCTGATGGGTCCTGATAAAAATGGTGTGGTGTGAACTATGAATGTTGTCATTTATTAATTGTGGGTGCAGCTGTAACAAAAGTTCTCAGCTGTAACAAGAGTTCTCAACTGTTATGCAGCAGCACAGACAAACCATTCAGGCTTAAATACTTATAATGCTTTACTCTTTTAAATTGTTCTGCACATAATAGATTGTTCTTCATCATATGACAAAAGCATTATTTTATGATATATATTATGACACTTATGGTATATAGATGACAAAAGTAGAAGCTGAATACTTGATCCACAGACCACTATCGCTTGAAGAATTTTTAATACTTGATAATTTCTGAAGGTATAATGGCTTTGTTGTGTAGTAGTGAACTACTCTTGTTTTCAGTAGATGAAAAGGGATATTGTTGCCAATTGCTAGTTAATGTTTGCTGCTGGATGCTCTATTAGGCTTAAGACTGAGAAAAATGTCCATTTCATATGCTCATGAGAGGCAACTTGCTTTTTGGACAGGTGTGAAAATGAGTCTCATGAAAGAAATATTCTGAAGCCTTAATAAGACTGTCCTCTTTTGTCTTTGCTTGCTAATATTTTTTAAAACATTAAAAATATTTTTAAATTTTTAAAATATTTTTCTATTTCAAAGTTAAGTTTTACTGGTTTAAAAAACATTTAGGTAGCCCCTGGAGAATACACGATAGAGCTGTTCTCTTATCCAAGAACCTGATCCCTATTTACTTCTGAGAGAAAAAATAAATATACTTATTTATAACTGTGTTGATGGTTAAGACATAAAAGAGGCCTAGTCCAATGTTTATAATGCATTAAACAGGAGTTTGATATTGGCTTCAGTGTGCTCAGGATCAGTTTCCTCTTCGTGTCTGGCAGCAGAGAGCTGTCACTCTGAGCATTTCATCTTGGAACGTGAAGAAGAAACTGTGATCCAGCAACATTTGAGGAGAGTCCCCGCCCTTGGTCCACATGTTTTGCAGTGATGAGCGGCTGTGAGCACTGAGAATGTATGCCGGAATGAGTCTCTTTGACTTCTATGCCAACATACATAAGGTAGGTCCTTCTGTAAGTCTCTCTGGAGGTTTATAGATGATATTAGAATTTTACGGTCTGGCCCAGATATTTTAAGTATTTCGGCTTCTTCTTACGACACATTCTGCCTCGCCAGCCAGCCCAGCTCTAAATAAGGCAGTCAAATGCAAATACACAAATGGAGAGGTTTCTTTAGCATTGGGAAACACATGCAGATGCTCAGAATAGATTTCCCGTGCCCCTCTCCCCTTACTAGAGTCTTGTTTCATTTTGGAAAACTGGGCATCTATGGCTGATTTTTAAAGCACTGCCCAAGAGGTATACCAAGCCCTCTCCCATGGGCATTGCTGAGAAGGATCTGGGTGGGTTCTCCTGTTTACAATTTTGTCCTGATGCCCAGTTGATGTTAAATGCAACAGTATTGTAATATTATACAGAATGGCCTTGAGATATTCTAATTTTAATATAGATACTATAGTAGGTTGAGGTGTATCTCATAGATGGTCATTTTGGATTAACTACTGTGTTCGCTGTTGTTGTGGTTTTAATTCGATAAGTTGTGAAGTGACTTGAGAGCATGAAGCGCTTTTTTTATATAGTGTATAAAGCAATGAGTCTCAGAAATGTTCTCTTATACTATGTTAAGCTAGTTGGTCAGTTCCTGCTGATGTTGTGTGATAGGTCTAGTAAAGCCACAGAAAGCTTCGGTATATTTAACCTCATCGCACTAATAGGATTAGTTTGCGCTTTGAAAAATAAAAGTTTCAATAATATAGTGTAATGATTTTTGGTAGAAAGGTAGTATAAACATTAACATATTTCCTTTGAAGGAAGAGTACTTTTACTGTGCTTTTCTGTGTAGAAGTAAACTTACATTGCATTCTGAGGGTAACAAAGCATGTTTAAAAGTTTTCAGTGCTTTGCTACATTTTTGTTGATTTTTTTTGTGGGATTTGTTTGGGTTTTTTTTTTTGTTTTGGTTTTTGATGCAACTAATACAGAAACCCAAATTAATTTTCTCTTTTTCCTTCTATTTTGTGGCCCAATTTGTTCTTTTAATATGATCTTATCAGTAATAAATTAACATTCTGCAATTCTGAATACCACTTTACATACAAGGATCTCAGTGTACTTTCTGCAACCTTTTGCAAAAGGGAAGTGTTAGCCCTTTTTATTTGAAAAGATGAATTGTGGGGTGCACGTATCTCACACAGAATGACAAGATCACGCAGGAAGCCTGTGCCAGCAATGTAGATGAAATTAAGTAATCTTTTAGTATGCTGTGCATATGGTTAGAGTATCTGTCTGTGCATCCATAGACATTTTAAGTTACAAAGTCTAACTGTGCCTGATTTCACTATTGGTTTTCCTGGTTTGGAAGTTGGCAGCCTAGTGTAAGGCAAAAGCGATGCCAACCAACACATACTGGCAACTATAAAGGAGGTAGCTATAACTTTTCTGGTTACTCTTCAGCTAGGCAGACATTGCTCGTTGCTGTGCAGCTGAGTAGACATTTTGTAATAACATATGTGATAGTTAATGACCGCTTTGCTTGCTGTTTGTTTGTTGATTACAATCTCTTGTATGCTGTTCTGTTGCAAAATGATTTTCTTTGGTCTTTAATGCTTAGCCTAGTGCTTAATACTTGCTTCATCAGCCCCTGAGACCAATCCTTTGTTAGGTTGTTCCATTTTCTTCAAAAACACTATGAGAATAATGCTAATTCTGATCCCTACGGGTAATCTCAGGGGATTCATGTAGCGCAGTAGTGTTATACAGGGCTTCAGAGGCAAAGGGACTACTGTGAAGAACTGCTTCTCCCTTTTATGAAATCATCCCTGTCACTTGGGTCTGAACTGGAGCCTCTGTATTCACATTTCCACCAGCAATACAGAATCTGTCTGAAGCTTTGGAGTATGCAGAACCATTATCTAAATGTTAAATATAATATGGGTTATTGCTTGTACCTAATGCGCCTGCCTTTTTTCCAAACTGCTCTTCTCTCCTTGTCCCTGTCTAGATAGAGAATTGACAGCTGTGGCCTCAAGCAGGGTGTGTTTGGTAGCTGCAGGGTTTGGATGCCAAGTTCTGGGATATCATGCTCACAGAGGCATTTGGGTCTGTGATAGGCTCTGGCACTGCACTGCCTGCAGCTGTGAGGCTCCGTGAGGTGGTATCAGGTCAAGCTGCCTCCTCCATGGCAGAGCCCTTTGCTGATCACTTGCTGCTTTCTGTACCAACTACTTCCTCATATGGCATAAGAAATCCACATGCAGGACTTTTATGGCCATTGTGGGGAGGGTCTGACAACCATATAATGTTTTGCTTTAGGTTTGCACTCTGCCTGTAATATTATCTCACACAGTAAATGACATCACATCAAAAGCTTCCACTTCCAGTGCAAGCTTACTTTCAGCAGGCTCTGGGCAATTTTTTCAGGAAATTCTCAAAGTTCAAATATTTATTCATTAGGACATGTTTGCTTCTCAAGAACTCTTGAATCTGTGCTACGAATTGTAGGGAAATGAACATTCCCAGCAGTTAGAAATATATTTCATTACACCTGCTCTTGTTGTCCACCAATTCACTGACAAATCCCTCAGGCACCAGCTGCATGGCCACATACAGCAAAATGTTAAATTTCCATGGAAAGAATGTGGCTTGCAGCATGCTCAGGCAGTCTTTGCCTCTTTGAGAGTGTCTGAGTCTGGCAGCAGCTGGAAGCATCCTGCAGTCTGCTCACAGGAGCTTGGTACCAGGCGCTGACAACATCTCGGGTAATTATAGTCTTTTGAGTTCATCTCAGGTGCATTTGCTGTGGAAAGCTGACCATAACAATGCCTGTTTCTACTTCCACTCCTAGCTATTGTCCATCTTGTTTGATTCTGCCTCTGAGGTGTGATAGAGCTAGGTGAAATGGAGTTAATCTGACAAAGTGAATTTGATTGGTAAATGCAGTGATTCTGTTCCACCGAGCCAGTTGTGAAACAAGAACATAAAATGTTCCCTGGTGTTTATTTTTGAAAGCACATCATGGTCACAAGAAGAACCATCTGAAAAGGTCTGCAATGTAGAGACAAAAGTTGACTGAAAAAGTAATTTTAATTACTCATCTTCCCAGCCCAGAACTTGTGGGATAAAAAGAATAAAGGTAGCAATACCTGTGATAGGTGGACTCAAAATAAGAACCTATGGACTGATATTTAAAATCCTAATATCTTACTGGTATCAGTGAAATGGTGGGTGCTCAGCAAGCCTGAAAATCAATGAAAACAGATTTCAACCAGTGCCTTTGTTCTCAGAGATGTGTTAGAATGGCTGTTGTACTATGTGAACTAGAAATAATTCTGCTGTGGGTGAAACAGAACTATCCCTAGGATGGAAACACAGCAAAAAAAAAACCCACGAGGAGGCTACATTTTCGACCTTGATAGTGAAGTAATGCCATACCTGTTACCAAGATCTTTTTTTAAACATTTTCATGTAGCAAGCTGCATAGACTTTATTCATGCTAACAAATGACTTGCTTTATCTTCACTTCTATCTCCATTTCAGACAGCCAAATGACTGTTTCAACATGCTGTTTAACTACTCCTTTATATCTGCTAACATAGAGGCTTAATGTAGTCATCTAACATTGATAAATGTCATAAGTCAGCAATGTGTTACGTGGCTTCCCCAGAATGTTTTGCTCTTGTTCTGACTGTCTAGATATAAGAGAGAGCATATTTAACTTTCTTTCTCGATCCTTCTGTGGATTCCAGAGTGGTCTAGCTGATGAAATAGTAATCACTGTGCAGCAGCTGGTAAAAGGTGCCTGTCAAAATGTTAAACTTAAAACTGCTTTAAAAAGATGATATTGGTTATAATTAACAGTATGGGTTTAACACAGGCTTTTTTTGTCTTTTCCTTAAAATCAGATTGCAGTAGGAAAAAATGTAACCTTAGCAGAAAAGACATGGGTCTCAAACTACCAAATAAAATGCAGTGCCTTTTTGTCATAGTTGCTGCTCTGAAAGGAATTGAGACAACTGGAAAGAGATTATTTACAATAACACTTGGTTTTCATAAAGCTTTCATGATTCAAAGCCCTGCTCTTTAATTAATATTACTAATAAATTAAATTACAACATCCTGCCAGACAAATACTATCTTAAATTGTTGAAGAGAACAATAAGTGACATGCTTGAGGATGAAACCAGAATGGCCGTCATACCTTGGGAGGAGATTTCAGGCATTCCTGGCTTTCTGAGATCACTGGAATATACCACTCCTCTCTGTGCCTCCCCCTGCTCTGTCTGACAGGCAATTTAATATTGCATAATGTCCCTTTTGTCAGAATTATACACAATGCAGGCTCAACCTGCTTAAATTATGTTAGCAGTACTGAATCAAGCAGTGTCATGTCAGAGAAAGTATTGTGATCTGAGTCAGCCATTCCCACACTGACCCTGAGATTAGACTTCAGTAAGTACATGTAATGCATGGCTTGCAAAAATGTGTATTTTTCCCATAGGCTGTCAGGAATCTCCGTTATAATCACAAAAGTTGCTTGTGCCAATCAGCTACTGCACTGGTAGCAATACCTTTTCTGGCAGAATGACACAGCATGTTGACCAGGGGCTGAAAGATTCCCTGGGGCCACTGGGGGGGATCTGGAAGCTGTTGGGTGGGATCTCAGCGTTCCTCACTGCTCTATGCTATTTGTACTAGAGATGGCCGCTACACATTTCCTATGCTATTTCGGTGAACTCTTGATTTAATTACTAACCTGTGTTGGCAGTAATTGGGATTTTGATGGCTATTAAATGTGATTTTAACCAGATTAGAAAATGCCTAAAGCTAGAATCAGACTTTCAGAGACTGACAAGAAGTCAAAGTGCTGACAAGCTAGTCTAATGCGCAGTAAACAAGAACAAAAAACAATACATGATTTGAACAATATGCTAGCTAATACAATATAGATACTGAAAGCCCTGGGAAACTGAGGGAGGGCTTTTTCCTTCACAGTGTAGAAAAAGTCAGAACACACTGTCCTTGAACTAGGTAGCAGCAGATCTTTGCCAGAGGTAGGGGAAAACCTCCCCATTTGAATTGCTAGCTGGTCTTTACCAGCATTGGCAAAGCAAGCCTTCCAAAGCTAGCTGAGACAGCAGGAAGTCCAAAAGAAAAGACTAAAATGGGTATTTGTTGTTCATCAGTCTCTTGAGTCAGCAGTTCAAGTTAAACTAAGTCAGTTCTCATTCGATGTACCGGGACAGATCATTTTAAGATCATTTGGACTGATTTCATGTGAGCCTTACAAATGAGACTGCTGTGTTAATTTACTCTATTGTATGAGTGCTAGAATAAATTTCTGTACTTAATACCTCTAGGTGAACACAATAGTTTGTAGAAACAAGTTTGAACAAATGCTAAATGACTTTAGGTGTGAAGGGATTACTGTGTGCAGTATGCTGATTGATTTGGTGAAAAATGGTATGTTTAAGAAGTTCAGGTGTGGTACAGCCTGATGCATTTCATATTTAACTGAAAACTTTCTGGCTTGGTGTAAGGGTCTTATTCACTTTTGTGTAACCTATTAACTTATTCATGTAACATCCTTATGCCTAGCTCATATTATGGGTCTCAGTGTTACTTCCGACCTGAGCTGTATTTAGGTTTTGAAGGTAAAAAAAAGAATCCCACTGTTATGAGATTTTCCTTCCTGTTTTTAAATCATTCCTATGCTTCTAGGATAGTAAAATTAATGACTTTATTAATCACTCTTTTAGGATAGTAAAATTAATGACTTTATTAATCACTCTTTACCTGACTGCAGTAAAAGGATCTCTTTTTCCAGAAAAGATCATTGTGGTATTGGTGTGTCAGACAGTTCTGTCTTCACTTTTACTTTAGAGAAAAATGAGAAATTCTGGGTCATGCCTCTCCTGCCTTTTTGAGTAAAGGCAAAAAGAGGAAAAGGATTGGGGGTGGGGGTGGTGGTTGTGGTGTAGAAATCAAGGGAGTTGTTCAGAAACGACAGTGCGTAAATGAGAGACTAAAGCAATGTGGGTAAGGCATAAATTGCTTCTGGGTATTAATAGGAAAGGGGAAACTTATTAGTTTTGTCTCCTTCAGTGTTTGTCTGAGTCTGCCCTGGAAGAGGTCAGGGCTGTGCTGGGATGGCCACCCTCACAGTCCAGCAAACACTGCTGGTGGTTGCTCACGAAGCAGTGACACATTCCTTTTGAGCTGTTTAGGTTGCCAGCTCCCAGTTTGAACAGTGAAGAAAACTATGTGAGGAGGAGCCGATGGCTGCAGAATTAGTAAAAGAGGTTCATGTGGAATGCACCACAGCTCCTGGGTAGGACCCTGTAATCCTAGGTGGGATGGCATTATTCTGAGTTTTCACACTGGTTGCCCTTTTGTATTCCAGAGGACTATTTGGGGAAGCAAATGCTGTTTGGCATGAGTCTAGCCTTGCATAATTTACATTGTTGTTATTGTATTTTATAGCGCGCAGAATAGAGACTCAGTTCTCAGCAGAGCATATGGAAATGTGGCTGCCATTTGGCAGTCCAGATTTAATTAGCTGCATTAGCTGTAGCAGTGGTGAAGCAAAGAAACAAGTAGGGTGTGCCTGCACACAGGCAGAAACATCAAGAAACATTTGTTTTTAATGGAGCATGGCCCAATTTATAATTAGGTTTCATGCTTCTTATTTTCTGACAGTGCAAATCTGGATTCATTGATTCAGATAAATACGGGGGAGACAGAATTCCCAGAGATAGAACTCATACAGCTGTAGGTTACTGTCTGATGCTGCTGCTGTATCCAGGTGTTGCATTAGTATTTATTCTAATATGATACTGCAGAAATTAAAAACAAAAACATAAAAAGGGGGGGAGAGGAGGAAGAAAAAAGTGACAGAACCAGAATGCATCACAGGAGTTATCTCAACAAAGCCTGGCACAGTCAACCATTTAAACACCTGCTTCAATCTCAGCAAATTCAAAATTCAGCAAATTACTTATTCTTGTGTTTTAGAGCTTTGCAGTTCTGGGCCAAAGGACTGGAAAAAGGGATGTTTTTTCAATACTGGAAGAATTATGAGCTTGATGCACCTGGAATTTCCCAAGTTTATATACCTCAGCAAAACAAGTGCAAAAGAGCACTGCATCACCACAGTAGCTTTTTACAGCACTGGTGTGTGCACATAAATAACTGCAAGATGTGAGATGCAGACTCAGAAGATGTTGTCCCCATCTCTGACAGCAGGTATTTTCCTGGAAGGGCCAAATTCAGACCTGAGAGAGATAGTTGCAACTTCTTTGAAATTAATATCACAAACACACACCCTAGGTCTGAACTTAACCTTAAGCCAATTTGAATTTTCAGTTGAAAAGTATCAGAGAGACCAGAAGGACTTTCTTTTCTCCCCCTTTCTGCATGAAATGTTTTGATGACAAAGTTGTTTCTGGTGGTAAAACACATGACAATATCAAAATGAATGCTGCTAATCATAATTGAACAAGCATAGCATGAACCAGCCTACAATCTCTGAGAAATAAAACTTAGCTGGCATGCTGCAGGTAGTTCTCAAGCAGGAGGGGCTGCTTTTCTAAATAGACTTTATTTATTATGTGTGGCTGGGTATCTGCATTCTGGCTCAGTTCCCTGTAGTAAGGAACTGACCACATTACTATTTGCAAACACAGGGTTCACTCAAGTGGCACTAAAAAGAGAAGAGGTGGGGCAAGCGGAGCTTTAAAAAGAAAAGAGAACTCCATCCAAGTCTGTATGTAAAAAGCAACTGCGTTTTGGAGAAGGAAGGTACCTGAAGATCTCACACCCTGGACTCCACTAAAGGCTTTGGTGAACAGCTTTCCAAATCTGCTTCTTTTAAGATTTAAACAGCAGCTTTGCTTGTTGTGAGGAGGTTCGCAGTGATCCTTGCTAGCATTGCTTTTAAGCTGAGTTAAATTTGTGGCAAGAGTGTCAGGCATTTCATACTTGGCTTCCAAAAAAGAAAAAAAAAAGAAAGAAAGGCAAGAGGGAGAGAAAAAACCCGACGTGTGTGTGGAAGAAATCTCACAGGCATTTCTTCAAGGTTGTGGTCAGACACAGTAAGGGCTAAAGTGACAAGAAAAGCAAGGCAAAGATAAAACTTGGTATTGTGATAAGATGTCTGAGTGTAATGTAGGAGATTGCAGAAACCTTTTGGGATTACACATGTTCATCTTGCCCTGGATATGACTGAATACAAGCTAGTTTTTCTCTAGTGACAGTTCAAAAAAAAACCCCTCAAGATTATGTTTCTCTTCCTTGTTGCTTTTTTGTCAGTGGTTTTTAAAATTGGTTTTGTCAGCCTCTCAGCTCTGCAGCACTGGAACTGTCCTAATGGATACAGATTGAAGACTGAAAACTCTGCTTGTATAGGTAAGTTTCCTGACCATTCACAGATGAAAAGAACTGCATTTGTGTTCTCTTAATTGAACTTTGTAATTTTCAAAGAGTTTTTTTACAGATTGCTTGTGCATTGTATTGCAGAACTGATAAATCAGCCTCTCGATACCTTTTGCTTGTCATAATGAGTAGAACTCATTTTATTTAGTTTTTCAGAAATCAGTCACTTCTTTGTGATTTCCTTTCTCAGAAGGCAGGATAAACTTTTATATGATCATTAAGAGATCTGAACTGTCTGTAGTTACCAGAATTAATTGACATATCTGAATTGTGTCTGCATTTTCAATACATGTGCATGCTCATATTCACACTTCTGTATATGTATAATTTGCGTATTGGTGTATTTTTGTATTTCTATATGCATATAGAAAGTATTTTAATAATTATGTATTATTATATACTTGGATGTGGGCTAGATAACTTTGAAAACTGTTCTTTCTATGTTTATTGTTGTATGTAGATATGTGTGCTTATATTTAATATTATGTCTTATACAATACATGAATTGCAGGCATTTGATACTGTAGTACTAATGTCTGGGTGAAATGTATGACTCTAATATTAGCATAATCACCTCTACTGATATGGAAGTGATTATACTAATGGAGGTAAAATACTGGCTCCTATTCTCTGCAAAGTGTAAGACAGAGAATTTCAGACCCCGTCTCATTACCTTGCTACCTTAAAGTCCACATTTTTTTTAGAAAGCCAGAGCCAATGAAGTTGCGGGCTTTGCAGTAAGGAGATGAGGAAGCACTCTGTAAGGATTTAAGCAAATAGACCTAGTACATAGAGTTAATGCTTTTTTGCCTTAGATTGCTTGGGCTTCAGAGGCTCTGACTCAGTTCTTGGCATGATTCCAGTAATCTAATAACAGGTGCCTCCTCTGTGCATTCTGCCAAGAAATGCCATCTTGTAAGCTGAAAATACAAGTATGCATGTTAAATGCACTCATATTGACAGAGGAGGAGCCTGGCCTTTTTTTTTGTTTATAAATTATAAAGCTGACTGAAGGTTTATCTGAGAGCCAAACATGCCTAGGGTGCTTCCACACTGATACTTCAATCCAAATGAGAAGCATACTTCTGAATCTAATCTCCTTGCTGCCACCTATTACTATGCTTGTCTTCACACTATGGAGCACTCTCAATGTGCACAAATTGGATTCCCTTTAGGCCAGCCTAAACCAGAAATTGTTCCCATAGAAGAGCATCTATCCTCTGCACTGTTGATAGCCATTAGGTCCATAGGACCAGACTAGATCTGGCTCTCCATAACCTCAACCTGAAACGTATACAGTGTACATGTCATACCCTCAGCAACTTGCATTTTACAAAGTCAGTCCTATGGGCCACATCATTTGCTAATATGTACATAGCTTCCACAAGCTAACTATGATGTACGTTGACTATGACTTCTACCTTATTGGTTTGCCCAATTAAGAGCTCATGTATTATGAAAGAATCCTTCTGACATGAAGGGAATTGCTTGGCTATTGTTTAAGGAGTCAAAACGCACTCTAAATACTGACATTTAAAAGGCTTCAAAGATGTATTTTTTTATTCCAGTTGACATATTTTGCATATTGTTGTACATCATTCTTCCTCTAATAGAGACATAACCTGTCCTGCATTATGCCTTTTCTCTTGAAAATAGACACATTCAGCTGCTGTGTGAATGGGGGTGGCTCTAGGTAAAGCACCAAAATGGAACGAGAAGGAGTTCATCAAACTTTGCAAGAAATAGTAATAGAGGTCTTTTGTAAGAATAATAACTCCTGTGTAGCCCAGACCATTTTTCTTTAGAGGAAAAAGGTTGCATGTTTTCACTGGGGTCTAAGAAAGATGGGTTATTTAAAGGTAACTGAGTCCCCAGCTCTGACTTCAGCTTAAAATAAATTATTAAATCAAGATGGCAATGACAAAAACTGCAAAAGTGCTTCCAATCTACCCTAACTTGCTGATAAATGGATCATTTCATTTACCAGACTAGTCTTGTTCTGACCTCATGATCTGTCCTCCCATACTTTCTGTCTTACAAACTTTGCTGCTGTGGGCCCCTCTGAAAGGCCTCTCCTCTCTTGGCATACCAAGTCAGGATTCAAATAATCTCTCTTAAAATAGCTGTATAAAATTATGTGAGACATTTAGGGTTAGATTTCATTATCCTTCCACAGGATGGGAAGGTCTTTGATCTTTGACTATCCCTAGAAATAAAAGGAACTAATTAAGAAGTGAGCTATTTAGCAATGTAAGAAGAGGATGACCTAGACCTTCATCTGTAGTGTCAGTATGGAAAATAAATCTAGAAAAGCCTACACACTTTCCAGTAAGTGTGGCTTGTAACACTTCACTAACAGACAGCAGACACCTTCCCAGTTCATGGTAGTCCTTATGGCTGGCGAGATGCCACTACAGTCACAGACGATAAAGAACATTTTACAATTGGTATATTTATTACAGCTCACCAAGAATGGTCGCCAAGCCACACTTCAGCTTCCTGCCACTGTTCACAGTTCAGTAGCGTGAGTCATGTCTCCCACTCACCACTTTTATGCCCACTATTACCTTCAAAGCCTGCCTACAGCTTCCTACCACTTGCTTCCACTGCACCCTCTCTCTCACATAAGTAATGAACCAGAATTTCATAGATCCGGTCTTCTGGTCAGAGCATGACTTGTGTATCCAGCACACAGAGGAAAGGACAGGAGTAATCTATTCCACCAAAGCATCCTTCAGTCTTACATTTCATGTCAGAATTTCACCTTTGCTTAATCCCCTGTAATGCAATGGTCTCTAATTAAAAAGATATCCTAGCACATCTCATGTTTCACTGATTCTTTGTTATACAGTCTGGGCTACACATGTGTTATTATTCCTACAAGGTAATAACATGTTCAAAGTTGGTCCTGGGAGAGCTTTGATTTCTACATGCATGGTATGCCAGAGGATAGGCCTTATGTCTATTGGAATCAGTTGTCTGTGCCTTCCTGAAGTACTTCTTAACAGAACTATTTTTTATTCCTTCATGTTGTATAGATGCTTTCCCCACTCAGACTAAAAAGTTTCCCACATGACACTGTTTATCTGAAGAAACCTCTAGAGCAGCCCCTTGCATTATCAGTTTTAGACTAGATATTGATGTCTGTCAGTCTTGGCCTATCCCAGGTAAAGATATTATGTTCTGGATATTGGAGGTGTACTTTGGCTTCAGGACTGACTTCGAACAATCACTTTGTCAGTTTTAAAAACAAAGGGAGCCAGTTACTAAAAAAACCTCAGACAGTAATCTTGTTAAAAAGTTTTTGAAGAAGGCAAAACACAACCCACAACATCGAAGTTTTACCTTAAATTCCACAGATGTCTACTAACTTCTGACATTAACTGGTTAGACCTTGTCACTTCTTCAGGACTATCATGCTGCACATTCCTGCAGAGCTACAGCCTGCAACTGAAGGTGACAACTGCAGCTATATAGGTCTGCTCTTTTGGTCAGATGCTTCTTTCTGTGTCTCAAGCTTTCCTTCTTTCTTTCTCACTGTTCATCACTCTGCTGCCATGCAGCACTGCTGATGAGGAATATTGTTATTCCTCTTTGTGTTGCATTTTTAATTTCATCTTAATTAGCTAAATCCTGGCTTCACTTTGCTCCATACAGACTTCTAAACACATACTGTTAAAACTTCTTATGTTATATTCTGTGAAATATGACATGCCAGAACCTCACTAACTTACAGTTATCCTTTCTTTGCAAATATTGCATAAAGAGTAGTAAGAGCCAATGAAATGGATAACTGTGTTATTCTTACCTCTGTTAGGACATAGGGATAAACCTGTTGAGACCCTACTATATCCCCCTGTATTTCAGAAGAGCTACAGTCAAGGCATGCTTGTTTCCTTGTTTTCAATAGCTGTCTTTCAGCTAGCTCACTTCATATTATACTGCCCTGGGGAAAGATGCTTGAAAATATTGTTACTAAATAATAATGAGGAATTCTTGAATATGGGTCTGAGCCCACAGGCCAATTCACAAGAAGATTCCCATTGAATTCTCTGGAAATTGGATACAGCTGAATGTGGACAAATATCATCTTTAGCTGCAAAAACTTATATCAAAATAGGAAGGAGGCAAATCTGTTGCAAGAAGTGACAGAAGTGGTACCCCACATGACATGAAGCTTAACCCTGAAGAGGGCTAAGGGGCAGACTCCAGGACCATTGGTTAATACTGCAAGACTCATCATTAGTTTTGCTCAGCAGAAAATAGCAGATATTAATTTTGTGTTCTGTTTTAAACAAAACTGACTGCTTTTTAGTATCCAGGTTGAAACCTGATTTTAAAGGGATCTAGATGACAGTATTTGTTGATGTTTTTCAAAGAGGGCCGAGTGACAGCCTCATTGACTTCATCTTTGAAAGGCAAGCCAATAATATTATGTTGCAAGTTACATGATCTAGAAAGCAGGCATCCATTTTGTAGTTACTAATTTGCACATAGAATTTATACTGAAGACAAAACCCAACCTTTTCTTTTTTTTTTTTTTTTTTTTTTGCATTTTAGTGCCCAAACCTTTGAGGTCTGAGTCCAGAAGGGTAAAAAATTCAAGACACTGTAGTCCCTTGAGATATTTTTTTACCATTTCTTTTCAAGATATCTAAAAGTGGTTTCTAAATTTTATTTCTATTCTAAATTTGATTCTCCTTTACACTTGAATAAATCATATGATTGCTCTTGCTGCCATATCTGTGATATGATCACCTCTGTGGCTCTGAACTGGAAAAGTTCAGAAGCTGATACTGACCTTACTGTATTCACACTGTATTTCTTACCATAGTATTTGAGCGCTTCGCAGCATCTCTTTCAAAAATTGTGGGTGATCAGGTTGTACTTCAAACCTCATTCAAAATCAGAGAGAGAAGATACTGAGCTGTGCCTCATCTATCTTATTGTGGCCTGCTGAGAGATGGAACACCTTTTTCAATTTCTGGCTATCTTGTGCTCTTGGAGCTCTATGCTTTTAACAAAATAGATAAAAAGCATGGACTGCTTCCTTTGTAACCCAGATGAAATTTCATGTTCAACCTTGCCAAAAAGATTATGGTGGTGGCTAGATACAGCAAATTGAATTAATTCCCAGCTCCAACGGAGCCAAATTTGAGTGAGGTTATTTGAATGTGTGTATCTGCACATGCATATTTTATGTATATAATGTATGTATTTGGGGCCATAATGAAAAGCAAGTTCTGGCTCACTGTGGTTTCTCTGTATCCCTGCCAGGCATACTAATGCTTCACCTTCTGCAATCAGAGTATTTCTCAGGACCCTCAATAAAGTAGCATATTTGTATGCAAAGTCATTGAGAGCTGCCAACATCATGATGACATGATTCATCGGTTTTGCTGATTCTCAAGGCATTTTTTTGCATAAAGAAGCCTTTGAGAACTGAGCAGAACCTCATTCTTTCTTTCAAGGCTGGCTGTCAGGGCATTGCAGACAGCTTTTGTGTTCACTAAGCCGATTTCTTTCACAGGGTAAAGTTCCCACTGGGGGATATGGTTGCCAGGACACGTGAAACAGCTACAGGAGGATGCAACTCTGTGCTTTGTTTTGGCACTAAGAGTGCAGGTGAAGGCACTGCTAGTTACACCTGACGGATGGTTTTATGACCAAGTTCTCCTAAACCTTAAGAAACAGCTTTCCCCCCTACCTCTTTCTTTTTTGTTTTTTTGTACTTTAAGCAAAGAAGAGAGCATAGGACTCTCTTCCATTGTTAGCACCATAAAATCTGAATGTTCATAGTGCTGTGGCATATTTTACAATAGTGCTGTGTCTGTTGGTGTTTCCTGTTTACCTCTGGAAGGAGCATTCTCCAGTGGCTTTGCCATCTGCCGCCACTGAACCCTTCATCTTTTACTGAGCTGTTATTTTTCCACCATAGCCTTTCTTCAGCTGGGGCGACTGCTTGCTTTTCAGCATGGGTGAGATTTGCTTTATTATGTGAACTTTGGTGGGGATGAAAATGGGCAGATTGATAACCCTGAAATCCTTTCTTCAAGAACAATTACTGGGAGGCAGTGTAAATTCTTCTAGACTGATCAATCAGTATGCTCTTTCTTGGAGAGTCAGTTTTGTACACTCCTATAAAGCTAGAAAATCCATCCTGTAAATAACAGGTCACTGTACCAAGTTACCTAGGTACATAGCTCAGTAATCTGTGCTTGGTTAAAGTATGTTTTCCCAGTCTGATCCTGACTAGAGTATATCCACAGATGTTTTTCATACCTTCACAGTTTTTCTTGGTAGCTAGTTCCCTTAGGGAATCACAATTCCTGTTAAAATGTAAACTTAATGTCTTAACCTGATTTCTCTGACTTCAGTTCTCAGCCATTAGTCCTTATTAAACTTTTCCTGCAAAAGATTATAGTGTCCTTTAAAATATAAGGTACTTTTTCTTTATGAAGGTATTTACATATTATGATCAATCCTTCTCCCAAGCCTCTTTCTGATAATCTAAGCAGTCTGAGTTCTTTAAGTGTCTCAGAGAAAGGCACCTTTTCTTACATTCAAATCACACTTTTTATCCTTGTTGTATACACTTCCGAATTTTCCAGGATCCTTTAACAACCAACATCTAAGAAAAACAAGCAGCCTGCCAATATAGTCTCAACACTGTCTTACACAGACGTAAAATTATTTCTCCACTGTCATTCACTTCTCCTGTGTTTATATGTGTTCTGGTTTGAATTTTCTTGCCCAGTAACATGCTAAGAGGTCACTTTTCTGTCCAGCATGAGAACAATCTGTAGGTCAGACCTACCTTTCTTATTCTTATTTAATGTGATCTTTATTGATCAAATAATAGCTCTCTCATCAGTGTTTCACATTGCTCTCTGTCTTTAGCAATGTTACATCTACACAGTTGCCTTTATCACCTATACTGGTGATTTCCTCATAGGAATAACATCAGGTTTATTTAACAAGCTACTATTGTCATAAAAGTATATTGACTGACAAAAGCTACACTGCAGCCTTTATCAATACAGTCTTGTACCTTCTTTTGTACTGGTGACCAGATCAGATTAGCTGTTCAGCTTAGTCAGCCAGTTACTCCATTTGAAAACCAGCGCATCAAGGGGAGATGCAAACACAGTCCACACCTGCAGACTCCTTCAGTTCTCTGCTGCCACTGACAGCAGCTGTAACAATGAGTTGAGGTCATCAAAGCCCTCCTGTATAGGCTGCCAAAGAACCCTTTAGTTTAAATCATATGCAGGCAATGTTAGTCAGGAGTAGCTAGTTTTAAATTGGCGACCTGGAGCTCTTGGTTTCTGTAGCCCATTAACAAACTTCTAAGACAGTCAAACCTTTCTAGAGGGGATTTGGAGGAGTTACTCCTTTAATGCAGTGGAGAATGGCATGTACACCACTAGTATGTGTGGGAAAATATGCTCCTGAAAGTAGATTGCTTGAAGAAGATTGTGGGTTAGAATTAGAGAGCCTTATGGAATTAAGTTGCTGAAAATGCTTCTGCTTTACCTTCATAATCTGTTCAACAGAAATCAGTTGCATGTACTCTGATTATGTTTCATACATTGTCAAATTAGTTCACCTGCTATGTGGAACAGAAGTTTGTGGGAGAACTCTGAAAACAATTTGGAAACATCACTTAGTCTGTATAGACACATTAGGGTGCTGTAAATTATTAACATTCTTATGGACAGCTTTGATACCTGACACACAAGAAGCCCCAAAACATTTTCTGCTACATGTAGTTTTTTAAAGCGGTTGAAGAAACAAAGTTCCCAGACCCATGGGATATCAGAGATCTGGTTGCTTGGCTCTCCCTAGAAATTTCATTCAAAGTGCTGGTGTGAGCTCGTTAAATTGCAGTTCCTTGTAGTTATCATGAGGTACCATTTCTGATCATCTTTGAACTAGGGGAATCCTCACCTAATGCTCCTTCTGAAACACTGTGGTAATTTGCACTTGATTCAAATAATCATCTCGGATAAGTTACCCATGGAGAAGCATTTCCATTGGCCTAAATTCTTGATCAGGAATACAGGGAAAGAAAATATTGTTGTGAGCTATCCTTGGAATAGCTCAATACATATATGTAGTTTTGGCTACATATAAAGGAATCAATGTCCTTTACTGACTTAATCAATCAAATGTGTCTCTTTTTTTCCTGTATGTGCAAAGTCAGATGATAAAACCCAGAACAAAAGTCACTGACATCAACTTGTGGAGGGAAAAAGCTGCATTTTAGAGTGACCCCCACAGAGGTTATACAAGAAATATACCAGGATGTGGTACTGTCAAATGTCAAGCACCTCAGGAAGTTACTATCAATCAGATGCATTTGTTTTCAGTATGAACGGAAATTTATCTAAATTTTCAAGGGCAATCATCCATAGTAACACCAAAGGGGTTAATTTCTTTCCTATTAGTGCAAAATATGCTCTTCAGTGGTGACCTTTCTCTGAAAAATAAAGTCTTTAATTTAGGATTTAATTAATAGTTACTGCCTCAAGCCCTGATAAAACACCATAACTACATAAAGTATCTTTTACTTCCTAAAGGCTCTAGCCTACTTTACCAGTTAAAAGCCCAGTTTCTAATTAATTTGCTTGTTGCCTTGGCTTGGGAGTGTTGCTGTCAGAATACTGTGGGGGTTTTGATGTTTTGTATGTGTGTTTGAGATTTGGCTCAAACCGAAATGAACTCACTGTGGAGCTCAGTGCTGTGGCAGTCTGTTTGCTGTTTTGCTGTTTCCTAAAGTTTGGTAATTTGTTGGCAAAATTATTACTGTGGAAAGAGGGATAAAGATAAAAGGAAGCAGCTGCAGGCAGCATTTGCATAACAAATGATAATGCAAGTCACAGAAATAGAGAACAAGTCAAGTCTGTTCCCTGTACTTGGGCAATCAGAGACCAGAGTGTCCAGACACTAGGAGAATGGTATTTTCCTTGGACACTTTTCTAATGAAAAATGAAATCACTGTGCGTTTGACAATGGACAAAACAGTAATTCTGAAACTAATGCATGAAACAATACAGCCATCCTCCTTTCCTTTTTTAATGATGGGATATTAAATTCCGTGACCAAATTATTATATAACTATGTCAAGGGTATCCTTTCTATTTGCTACTTTTGCTAGCTGAATTTTCCCCATCCATTCAACAATGTGTTTCAGATATTGATGAATGCCTTGAAGGTGGTTTGAGAGCCTGTGGCCAAACCTGTATCAATGTTCCAGGGTCCTACATCTGCTCCTGTTTGCCTGGCTACACTTTGGACATTGACAAAAAGTCTTGCTATGTGAATGGTAAGGTAATTTTCTTTTTTGTTAACTAAAAAAGAGCTTTAGACATTTAGTTAGCTTTATTTTTCAAGGAGAACCATGCCTGGCTGGTCAATACTGGACTGGGGTGCTCTGGTTCACTGACGGAAAACTGGCTTTTGTACCTTGTGGGTAAATGGCAAGGCCAAAAGTGGGTGCCACAGAAGAGTGATGGTGAAGAATGGAAAGTATAGTGGTGGGAAGACGAATGAACATATGGAAACAAACAAATAAAATTAAACAATGACTTCCAGTTTAGTCGACACACTCTTTCTGTGTGCTCTGAACTGTAACTCTCTCATCTTGTCCTTACTACTTCCAGGAAAATGCAACAGTACATAAGATTTTGCTACCTTTGCCTCTTTCAATCTCTTGGTGTTGATATCTTTCCAGTGTGTTTAGGTTATAGGGGCAGTGCTGTGAAATCATAAGCAGGAAGCCCTTATTTTTGGCTTGGTCCTGTCCTGGGTTCAGCAGCAGCAGTCATTTTTCTCCCTCTTAGTAGCTGGTGCAGTGCTGTGGTTTTAACTTTTGGTCTGGGAACAGCGCTGATAACACTGATGTTTTCAGTTGCTGCTCAGAAATGTTTAGTCTGACCAAGGACTTTCTGAGCTTCCTGCTCTGCCAGGGAGGAGGGGAAGCCGGGAGGAAGCAGAGACAGGACACCTGATCCAAACTGACCAAAGAGGTATTC
>WYDI02025428.1:0-54685 GCA_009867235.2 Psittacus erithacus | reverse complement strand
TATTATTATTGTTGGTAGCAGCAGTGATTTGTGTTATACCTTAGTTACTGGACTGTTCTTATCTCAACCCGTGGGAGCTACGTTCTTTCGATTCTCCTCCTCATCCCTCCGGGAGTGGGGGGAAGGAAGGAGGGGGGGGAGTGAGAGAGAAACTGCATGGCTGACTGGGCTTAAACCATGACACTAGAGCACACAAGTATGCTGCCACTCAGCATCAAGGAGCTGTACGGGATAATGAAAATGTTAGTTCTAGCCAGCTCATGCTGAAGAAGGGCCTGCTATGAATAGTGTTTGCAGTCAAACAGCAACATTTACTTGAGCTAGTATAATCAGTTGTTGGGTTTTTTCCTACTGAATTGTTCTTTTTCCTATAATCCTGTGTAATTCCTGCAGGTGTCTCATGATTGTTGGCTTAGCTAGGAGATATAAATGTTTGGAGAAGGAGATGGGCCAAGCCATGCTTTCCCTGCACAAAAGTAAAACAGAGGGAAGGGCAAAGGAAAGAAAGGCTAGAAAATAGCTCCATGTCTCTCAACTCATATGGCAACTCAAGCTGAAGTGTTCACATGCTTGCCTTCTGTTACTATACCTCTAACATTGACATGTCTAGTTTCTCCCCTCCTCCGGTAAATTTTCATGCTTAGGCCATAGCCTTTTAGTTGTTACGAAATATGATCAGTCATGGCATCCGAATTTGTTAGGGGGAACCCAGCACTTGGCAGGATCAGGTCCTTAAAGAAGGTGAGATTGAGACAGTCAACATACTTCTAGATTTCCATTTAGCTGAATTGCTGTTGCTGGGAATCCTGAGCTACAAGAAATAATGGAAAGCACAAATTCATCAAAAGCCACAGAGAGAGCAGAGTAAATAAAATTGGTATTGCCATCTGAAAGAGAAGTCCATTAGTAAGAACAATTCACAGAGAGACTGTTTTCAGATTTAAACAACAAATACTGTGCAGTCTGCATGATGACTGACCTCACTTCTGCCTCTGCCTGAAGTGGACGTGTTAACAGAGATGATGCACTGTTTGAGAGGGGGAACTGCATGTTCCTCTGCTTCCAGACTGCTCTGTATGTCAGGGCATTTGAGCTGACTTTGACAAAGGATGCTGAGTACAACCAGTAAACAGAGTAATGGTTCAAATAAGCTGCCAAAGGTTTTAGTGTTGTCGTTGTCATCCTGTGATATTATTAGTGGAGGAAATGAAATACACCCAATTGTATTTCTCACTTTGGTTCTATACAGCTTCAGGGTGGTGTGAGAAGAGCTGAGCAACAAACGCTGCTACTCTCCTTTAAAATTAGCGGAAATAGAAGTATATGGTGATACTTTGACCACACTAGTCAGTTAGGACTTAAGCTGCTGGCTAGTTGAAGCTGATGACAAAACTCTTTATTTGTTTCAGAAGTACTGCTGATTTTCATTTCAGAATCTAATTATTTATCTCAGCCTGTGTATTATAGCGAACACTCTTGGAAGTAATGAAATCACAGAAGTGGAAAATGCATGAAAATTAAATCAAACCCTGCTGAATCTTTTTGCATGTTTAAGTGGATTATATTAAAGAATATAACTTCATGGTTCTCATTTCATCAGTATTGCCCAGTACAAATAGTAAGTGTGCTTAACAGCTGATTTTAATCTTTAAATGAAAATGACACACCTTTTAAGTGATTGCTACCTCTCCTATTTTTATCCTCAAAGATAAGAGCCATGAGGCTTGTGCCAAAAATAAAATCAAAATCGTAAAGTCCTTTTTGGTAGTGTTACTGACTGTCTTACTCATATTTGACTGATCTCAGTGTCTGATCATAAGTTTTTTCAACTGGACCCAGAAACCTGAAGTAAGGTTTGACATGCTGGTGACATGGTATTTAAAGTAAGTGCACCAATGTTGGGGTTTTTTTTGTGCAGATGAATAATGTGACACCAGAATATTGTCTTGACATCATACAGAAGTTTGAAGTATCAGAAGAAAACAAGAAACAAAATGTGCTTGGGATTGAAGGTAAAGGTTTTGATTTCAAAATTATCTTTGTCTCTATATTATGTAGTGGAATGGAAAAGCTTTAACAGTGTTTTGGTGTAGCTTATGATATTTGACTGTGATAGGACGTTATATAGATTTGCAGTCTGATCAGTAGTGGAGGTGCATTTTTGTGGGACACGGCAGAGATGAGAGTAGGTGGGGCGAATTAGCAGTTAGTATTATACAGCAATACATCATAGCCATCAGACAGTAATGTGAATGCCTTGGGCTTGAATGAATTTGTTGCTGAGTATTTGTAAAACACAAAGGTAAAACATTCTATACCATGTGATTTATACCACAGCTTGCTCGTAACTGAAGCAATAAAAGCGAAGTTTCCATTCTGCTCTGTCTTTGCAGGTTTGGAATTGCTCCTGTACAATTCATTGATTTATGCTTATGTGAAATAAGCATATAAAACGAAATACGGGTAGTTGCATTTTCTTTGGGTTTGAAAACCTTATTCATCTTGTTTGCTAAAGAGATTCTAAGTGGTTTATTTGTTCAGAACCCAGCTTGGAATCAAATGAAAATCTGAACTGGCATGAAATAGATTAAATGCCATGGTGTGTTAATTTGCCCAGAAGACAGCTCTCATGAAGCAGCATAATTTAAATGGTGATTTTGGGGCAGGGGAAGGAGAAGTCTTTCACATGGTACTTAAATCCTCGGTATAACTTCCCAGATCTTAAACAAGCCTCTGGTGTGACCCAGGGCGCTGCACTTGAACCGAAGTAAGGAAAGCAAAATGAACAAGCCATGCACTTAGATAAAAAATATTTCTGAAAGCATTCCTGTTCCTCTTAACCTTACCGCTGATGCTTTTGTGTTTGAGTTGCTTTCAGGGTTAGTGTTGTTTGCACTATCCTTTTGTAATATTTCACATTTCTCTGTCTCAAAGGAGGTATTTTTAAAACTTCATCTATGTAAAGCTGATTTACAAAAGTATAAACCAAGTACCATCTTCTCAGATAAACTTGCAGCACAGGGAAAACTGGAAACTATAGTGAAATCAGCTAGATGTTTGAGTTGGCTAGCATGGGTCCCGTGCTCCCTGCGCTACAGTGCAGCCCTTTGGGTGGTGCTACCTTGTCTACATGTTATATTCAGTCAGGGCAGTGCTTACAGTAGAGGAGTGTCACTGGGGCAGAGTCAGCGATAAATCAACAAGTGGCGGAAAGGATGGGAGGAAGCATTTGCTTCAAAGTCAGGATGTCAGTCTGGCTCCCACTTCTGTCCTGTGGTCTGTATAAGAAAGATCTGACAATTTAACTTCAATAGAAGTGTGTTATTTTGTTTTATTCTTGACGCTGTTGTGCTTTCTGAAGATAACTTCTCAGTTTGGGACCCATGGAGCATTAACAGCAGCATGAAGTCCTGGCAGCTCTGCAAGATACCAAACCTATACTCTTGCAGGTGTCATAACCTTTGTCTCTTCTGCTGCCCAGTATTTGAGGGATTTCCTCTGCTTCCTCTTATTTATGATACATTACACTTGTGACGGAGCAGAACAGAATAGCTCTTACCTGCTACCATCACAAGGGTCCACTGAGGGAAAGATGGTGCACACGTCAAATTCTTTGCATCCTGCTGAATGTGAAGCTGAGGTTCCTCCCCGCCCCTCGCACCTTCCCATCTATATTCCCAGCAAGCAAATCATTTGCTGTCCAAGGCACAATTCGTCATCCCAGGAAATGCAGACTGATGCTGCCGAAGCATTTGACACAATTTCCCAGATGCTTTAACAAGGATCATGAGGGGATAAGGGATATCAGTTTGAGAAGAAGGTGGAGGAAAAGACAGTTTTTATAACAGTAATGACTCATGGTTTAGCTGCTTACTCTCTGCAGTAGCATCTAGATGAAGAGGTCATTTTTGTCTCACTGAATAATGGTGAGGGAGGATATTTTCTTTCACCAATTCTAATAGAATCAGTAACACATTCTTCTGTTCCACTTAATAGCGGAGTGGTTTTGTCTGAACTGCAGAAGGCAGCTGGAGCACACTTGTCTGTCCGTGCACTGGATTTGGTGTAGGTTCGTCAGGGTTTCATAGAATTTTTACGTGTGTATTTTTGTCATCTGCCCCTTTTGAGGGTCTGAATGAAACATCTGATCTGAAAATAGGTTGGCCAGTGGCCATACCTGTCTTGTTTTTATCCTTCTCATATAGCTAATGTTCTTTACTTTTATGCTTTTCTTAGAATCCTATTTTGTTTTTCACAATTAGTTGTTAATTAATTTCTAAACAGGCTAAGCTCAATGTCACATTTTGCAAGTGCTTGATTTTTATTTCTCAGAGAAGTCATAAATGTGTCTTTCTAGATTATATCTGCTTTTTTAGTTCAAAGCTGTTTGAAAATTGTCTGGGTTGGATCTTGGGAATGTATTCTTGTCAAAGGTGTCAGAACTTCTGTAGGCTTCAAAAAGAAATCCCTGTGTGTGTGCCACCAGTGGACTGAGTCTGTGCAGCATCTTCAGTTTGCAAAGAGCCAGTCACAGACAGTAGTTAATATGCTGAAAACACAGGCTACAGGAGGATAATCCCTGTGATGTGGTTTTGGAGACCACAAGCACAGATAAGCATAAACAGAAAAAAAAAATGTTACGGTGCAAATCATTTGCTTGGCAATATGTACTGCATCCATTGCAAAACTGTTTCTCTTTGTTCAAAGGTTTCACCAACTTCATGCGCAGTCCTGCTTGCGATATATTTAATCCACTGCATTGCGAAGTGCATCAGGATATGGATCAGCCCCTTTGTAACTACTTTATTGCTTCATCTCACAATACATACCTGACGGGAGACCAACTGCTGTCCCAGTCCAGAGTGCAGATGTATGCACGAGTGCTGCAAGATGGTTGTCGATGTGTTGAAGGTACATTTTTAGTGTAACTCGCTGGCTTTGGGAAGTAGGTGGATGTTTCTTAGCACAAAGTCAGTGGCAAACTCAGAGCATTAATGCTTCACTGTCTGATTACCTTAAGTTGTAAACTCTTTGTTTTCTAGCTGTCTAAACAGAATTTTTCTATTGGGAATGACCATCTCAAACATCATAGACACCACTGTTTTCTCCCTCCTGCTGCTGTGTTCTTATGCTTTTCTCAGTCAGTGCAAGTCTTCCATTGCCCTGAATTTGTGTAAAGCATTTTTTTTTTTTGTGGCACAAGCTCCAGTGAGGCAATGGGCAGGCACCTGTTTGGGAACCTGCAGTTCGAGTGGAGCTGCCCTGGGTGTTCTGCTCTGCGGTTCCCCTGTGCATCACAGGAGAGCTTCCAAATCCATGTTGTTCAGAATGAGCTAAACCAGCAAAGACCTTTTTCTTTTACAAGCTGAATGGGAAAGTGGGTACTTGCATATGCAGTTCCTGCTGTGGATGCGAAGGGAAGATGAAAGGTGCCTGTAGGAGGAGGACAGATGAGCGAACAGCGCCTTCTGTCAGCACAGCTGAGTATCTATTTCTGTCACCATCTTAGAGCTGAGAAACTTAGCTTTTGTCTGCCACAGTGGAGAGGTGGGATGCAGTTTCATTGGCTGGATGCTGATGGATTAAAACAAGATGCTGTTTGATAGCCTGGAGAGTATGTTGGATTCTTGTTTAAGTTCTGCATGATTTAAATAATGACAAAGTGTTAGCATTTTTTGTTTGAGGATTCTGGGTAGCATGAAGTCTTTTGACAAATTTTTTAGAACTAATATTGCAAAACTCATCTCTAGGAAAAAAAATTGTTACTCTGAATTTAAAAATTAGAGAAAGTGAACCTGAGAAGATTGGGCAGTCTATCACTGTACTTTCACTTTTGTAGGAAAGTTCACCAGAATGCAGAGTAGCATGCTATTTTGCTTGACCTCAAAACTATTGCAGATTCTATACAGCCTAGACAATAGCTCTGTGGCTTCTCTTTGTGAAGCTTTTAACTTCCTGTAGAGGCAACAGTAGTAACAAGGTTGGTGTGAATCCAGGATAATTCATTAAGGAAAGTATTACTGTCCTAATCCATTCTACATGATGGATTTGATGCTACTTTTACTATAGTCAGTTATAAAACTGCATGCTTAATTGTGCATGGAAAAAGACTAAATGCTTTTTAAATAGTCTGTCTTTCAGAAGCAGAAGCTGCTTTCCCAAGAGGTAGCTGTAAATGCTGTTTGACCTATCACACCTTTATAATTTTATATATAAGGAAAAAAACCTCTGCTTAATATAAGGGGAAAAAACAAATTTATGTTGCATATTTCTGATTTGATGTAAGAAATAAACCTGGTTTGTTAGTCTTAACTCAATTGGTAGGTCATAATAAATTGAATGAATTTCTTGACACCTGCATATTTGGATAGTGTACATACTGTTGTACATTACTTACAGTTATACATATTGATTGCCAGTTCTGCTGGCAATCAAGATCAGCAGAAATGCGTCAGATCATGGGCATCTCTTAATGTATAGCTTTTTCTTTCCTAATAGTCGACTGCTGGGACGGTCCAGATGGAGAGCCGGTAGTGCACCATGGTTACACTCTTACTTCTAAAATACTTTTCCGTGATGTGGCAGAAACTATCAATAAATACGCCTTTATCAAAAATGAGTAAGTGTAGAGTGAGCTTTGAAGCTACACCTGTCTGGTTTATGTAGTTAATCCCTTGTCAAAGTCAACAGTCAGCATCAGGAAGTATGAATATTCCTTAAAAAACATTGAAAAATTATGAATTTGATTCTGTTCCCCTGTTTGTCATATTTATTGTTCAACTGCATGAGCTGTTTCCATCAATCAAGTTAGAAAGTTCATCCTAAGTTAGAAAGACTTTTATCTTAAACTCAGTAATATTTTGAACAGTCTGAGACTGTTGAATATCTTTGAACAAAACTTCCCACTCATATCCACAGGGAAATTATTCTTAAAAATCAATACTGTAATATTCTGTATGTAAGGAAAATCTCTATTTCGGTAGGAAAATTGAAAAGCTATCTCATACATAGTACAAGAAAATACTGAGATGTGGGGTAATGTTCAGATTCTATTTTGTTTACCATGGTGATATATGACAGTTTATTATGAAAATCATGGAGTTTAACCACATATATCCAACAGCCTTAGATCATGAGTATAGAATGTTGAGTATTTTAAGAGAGAATAAAGGGGAAATGCTTACATTCTCCTACTCAAAAAAAGAAAAAAAAAAAGAGCAGGAGGATGGGGAAGGCAAAAAAATTCCCAACCAACAAACAAAATTCTCAAACCCAAAAGTTTGGTGTTATTGATTAGAAACAGGAGGTGGGGATTTCAAAACTGAAGGAGGTGGTTCTTTATTTGGTGTGTAGTTGGCATTGGGGATTCCTTGCTGTAGAATTCTGGGGCTGCCGAGAGTTTTAGAGAACAATAAGGCAAATTTGTGGAATGTCTTTACCTAAGGGAACTTCAGCTGCAAGTTCCTGGAGCCTTGAATCTGTTGATTTCAGAACATTTTTCTTCAGGAGTGTCTTGCTAGTCACTTATAGCTTACAAAGACTTTGTTCATGCCTTGCAAAGGAATAATGTACCTTCTGCTCAGTTACATAGAACAGCAAGGCATTCTGTTGCTGATGAGCTTTAGTGCAAGTTTCTCTGTGCCTCATGCTTGGTGATCATCAGTTTCAAACTTTGTCACCTGTGTGCTAGTGGGTAGAGTTGGAGTAAGATAGCAGAATAGCCTGCAGGGACTATCTGAGGGATTCTGACAGAACACAGATTTGGGAGTTTATGTGCAAAGTCCTTCTTCCCAAAGTGAGTTTGTTTCCAGACTACTAACAATGCAAAAGCAAACTGTGTAAAAAAGTTGACATGGCAATCTGTGCAGGTCTTCTCTCTTAAAACAGTTATGACAATATCTGGGTTTTTTGCTTCTAGGTTTCCAGTGATACTGTCTATTGAAAACCATTGCAGTATTCAGCAGCAAAAGAAGATTGCTCAGTACATGAAGGAGATATTTGGTGACAAACTGGACTTGTCATCTGTAGTCACTGCAGATCCCAGACAACTTCCTAGCCCTCAAAATTTGAAAGGGAAAATCCTAGTGAAGGTAACTTGCTACTGGTGGTGTGTTCAAAACGAAAAAAAGTAGTATTTATTGTGCTATTTATTGTATATTTTCTTTGGCTTTAAAGAGCCAGTTCAGCAGTATCATGTAGAATAGTACAGATGTAGTAAGTGAGTTAAAATTCTGAGCTTTTCAGAGGCACTCAAACTGAATTCACCTTGGACTTGGCAAGTGTTCCAAAATACTTTTGTGTTTCAACAGGGAGGTGATATCAAGAGCAGTGGAAAGAAAATTCTTCCTATTTCTTGAGCATCTTATCTGAGAGCCTTAAAGACAAAGGTGCTTATTTTTAAACCTTAGCACCATGTCAGGAGAGCAGAAAAATGACATAAAGTCCATCAATATGAATAAAAAGAACTGTGACAGTTACCTGAACCTGGTATTTTTCTTTTTTTTTTTTTTTTTTTTATTTATTTGTTTAAATTTCTCTAGCCTGTTATTAGTGGATATTGTTCTGTATGGTTCAGATTCCTATGGCATCTAAACATTACCCTATAGTTCCTTCTTGATACTCATATTTTGGAGTAATGTAAAAGCGTCTCAAAATTTCTTGTGTTTTCTTGCATTTCCCCCTCATCCTGCTTTGAGCAGTAGTTCATGAAATGAACTATTTTCGTGGTTCATCAGCTTTGTTTATGAAAGAAGATCACTTCAGAAGGTAGCTATAAGGAACAGTAAAGGAGGAGGAGGCCCTGGAGCACTGAAGTTAGTGTTGTATGCAAGATTAATTGTTTGAAACTTTCAGTATAAACAGATTTGCTCTGAAAGGAATTTTGAAGACTGAGATGGATATAATAAGAAAGAAATGCAAGGCAGACCTTTGAGAGGGTGATTAATAGAGTTGTGGCTTATCAGACTGTCAAATTTACTTTGACACATGGGGGCAATTACTTTGCTGTGAGCTCTTGAGATACTATTTTTTTTCCCCCCTCTGTCCTCTGTATCAAGCTGGCTACCAGGATTCACAATTCTGGTTTGATGTTAGTTTGGACATATTTCAATGTGTAGTGCAAAGCTGACTCTGAATTAGAAAACCTTTGTGTGCTTTACTGAATCAGTTTTCATGTGCAACTGCTAGTTAATGAACTGTGCAAGCATGTAGTGGTGGTGGTTTAGGGAATCAAACTAAACAGTACGTAATGTCAGTTGTGCGACAAAACCTGGTACGCCTGACTTGAAATACTATGTCAATGCAGAAAAAGCAGGAGAGGTTTGGTACTGTGCAGCTCTTACATGAAATTTTGAGCTGGTTTTTGTAGCACATCTGAGTTTGTAACTTCAGTTTAATTCTTCAGTTGACAGTGCTGAAACCCCGTGAGCAGTTACAAAAGAGTGTGGAGCTGAGCTAATGTTTAGGGAATAAGGAACACTATTTTAAGCATCACAGTATCTTTTCACAAAGCCCTGTCTCCCATCTCCTGCTCAATTTAAGCAACCCTATTGGAACAGATAAAATCGTATTTAGGAATCAGCATCTTGTTGAGAAGTAAACCAGTTTCTCATATTTTGCCCTTATTTTTGCTGGGTTTTGCGTTTTACTTTGAAAGGCAGTTTTGATTTGTTAGCCAAACAATTTTGAGTAATGGCATAATTTTCATCTTGCTAGTGTATATAAAGAGTAATTGTAATAATACTCATGGATTTAAGCCAGTATTAAAGGTGACAGTGTGAAGTGAATTTGATCTACTCGTTAGCAGGGTAGCATTATTAATTTCCAAATGCAGCCTATAAATCAATCTATTTCTGCAGAAATATGGGTGTAATTCTTGTCTACCTCTGCCACTGATGAAACAGACTGTGAACATTTCTGCAATCAGTGAGAAAGACACACACAGAAGTAATAACTCAAAAGTTTAATAGGTAATTTATTAAGTAGCAGACAGTAAAACAAGAGGCAATGGCCACAAGTTACAGCTTGGGAGGGGCAGACTGGATGTCAGGCAAACCTTTTTCAGCTGATGGTAGTGCAGCATGGAAAGAGACTGTGCAGAAGGCCAGGGGAGTCTCCACCTTTGAAAGTTTGCAAGACGTGTGAAGCAAAGCTTGTCGAGAGCTGGTAGTGATCCTCCTTTAGTGGGAGATTGGACCAAAGACATCCAGAGCTCCCACAGCCAACATTTCTAAGGTTCTGTGATTGCACTTCACTGTAAGTCATGAAACAGGAAAGTCAAAGATGAATGCTCTAAAAAATGAAACTAATCTGTCAGGGCTTTTTTTTTTTTTTTTTTCTTTAACCATAAGTAGCCAATAATCTCTGATGCTCACCACTCTAATCAGTTGTTGGAAACTAGCCATGGAGTTAAAGTAGTTCCTTTCTAATGTAGATATATGACATTCACAGTACTGGATTAGCATCTAATTTTGGACTGGTGACTACAGTCTTGCATGAGCATGCAATATTAAAATAGTTTTTGGCTTTGCTGCTTCCTTCATGTTGATGGCTACTTGCAGCGACTTCTTTTGTGTCTGCGTTTTCTATTCTTACAAGGAACCTATAACAAAATCTCAGCTTCTGACATTTTTTTTGATTTTAAATATACAATGGTCTGCTTGCTAGGAGTAAGTCTGAAATATCTGAAAGTTAACTCAAAAAAATCTTTCGGTCCCTTGCTTGCTTTCTCCAGATATGGGATGTGATGCACTTTTTTTGAAAGAGCTTGCAAAGATCTTCCAGTAAGAAAGTCTTTCAGAAAATCTTAAATTATCACCTGTGATAATCTCAGTTCTTGAACCAGTTTGCATGAGACTCTCTGAAAACAAATTCCAGACTGTGATCATAATTAAAATAAGGAATAATTGAAGAATGGGCTATTTTGGTCTTTGCATTAAATAACACTGGCCATGTGTGCATTTATTGTGAATATTTTTTTTCTTCATTTCAGGGTAAAAAGTTGCCGTGCAGTCTTGGAGCAGATGCGGAGGAAGGAGAAGTTTCAGATGAGGATAGTGCTGATGAAATTGAAGATGACTGCAAATTAAAGCCTTGCTATGTATGTGCATTTATACAGTTCCTAGAACTGTTACAACTCTACATCTCTTACATGCATGCTCTATAATCCTATGTAGTTGTTAGCAGATGAGTTTTTAACTGTGATTTCCAAGTTAGGTCCTTAAGAGACAGAAGTTATATAATTTCACATTTAGATATGGAATGACATTGTTTGGAAATGCACACTTTGTCTTTTAAATCATATAAATAAAGGATTTAAGTACTTCAGGTACCCTAGACTATAATCATTGATGCCAGCACTTGCAAGCTTGCTAGGCTTTTTCAGATACAAATGTGCAGTACTTAAAGCAGTGGCATGATGGATTTGCTACACAATTGCTAGATGAAAATTGAGAGATACAAATGAAACAAATATGAGGTGTGAAACATGTTCATTTTCAGTCCTGTTTCTTGTTTTCTGACACAGAAGATTGATTTCTGTTTGCTTTCTTAACTCTTCATTTATTTTTCTGCTGTTAATTTTATTAACATTTTTTTTGTTACAAGCTGAAACTAGTGCACATTATCCAGCACTTGGGTTTTTTCTAGTCAGGAGACAGCCTTGCTTCACCAGTTAAAACTTTTGAACAAAGAAAATGCTGTTGAGGGAGACGTAGAAAGTATTGATTTGAAAGAATTCAAATTAGTACTTGGCAACTCTAGTGTTTAGCTTGCTCAGTGACTCAGAATGTTACATTTTTGTTGGTATTTACTACAGTATTGGAAATATTTGGTATTAATTTATGGGGAAGCTTGAAGACTCCCAGTTCCATAAATCTTTAGGAATATGATTGATTTTAAGTACAGCTACAAAATTCTGCAAGTTTAAGTTCAAGGAAAAAGTACATATCGAAAGAACATAACTCTAATTATGGGTGTAATGAGATGAGATTGCTCAACTGGTTCTGAAACCAGTGTAAGGCCTGAAACCAATGTGCTGTTCACAGGAGCAGTCTGTGTAATCCATGTATACTTCACTAACGTGGCTTGAGCACTTCTGATAAGATTATGCTTTCTTTAACAGAAGATCTAGGAAAAATTTGGCAATCCTTAAAGCCAGTGCAAAACACAGTATGTCTTTTGGGGCTAGAAATGGAACGTGTTGGGGCAGAACAGTTGTTTTCCTCTCCTTTCTCAGGAGAGATCTCACGCCCCAGTGACAAAGAGATGCTAAGTGCACACTGTTCTACAAGATCCATTTTTATTTTAGGCACTTTATGTAAGAGGCTGATTTCTGTCTGTATAGTACATATGAGTGTTGTTAACTCCTCTTTCTTACTGTTTGGAGCCAAACTATAATGATGCTTGAGTTGTCTGGTATTTTGGAGGAAGTAGGTAAGTGCATTAGCTAGAAATTCATGTCATCATCTGAGAGAGAAGATCAGACTTGTGACAGTTTTGAAAGAAATTGCTAACACCAGGGCCAGGTTCTGGGCGTTCTATGTGATGGACTGTGCTCTGATGTGGCAGTGTAAGTTGTGTCAAGAGGACTAAAAACAAAAAGGAAAATGGAAAAGGCTGTAAAAGCCGCTAATAGAAAAGGCAAGGTTATGCAAGACAGGATTATACAAGAAGCTTTTTCTTGCACAAAGAAAATGTTCAGAGTGCTGTGTTGCCCGAAGCGTGTGTAATGCTTCCTCAGGCTGTTCCAGAAGTGGTGGACATAATAATCTACTTTGACTGGATTTCTTAATGGATTTAACTGGATTTCTTTCAGGGTAATGGTGCAACTGAGCACCAGGTGGAATCTTTTATAAGAACAAAACTGGAATCTCTAATGAAAGAATCCCAGATCAGGGACAAAGAGGATCCTGACAGCTTCACTGTGAAAGCCCTGCTAAAGGCAACTCATGAGGGTTTAAATGTTAACCTGAAGCAGGTATGTGGGTATTTCCCTTTGATATGCTCTGTTCAATATCAAGAGAGTACAATGTGTATTGCACAGTTGAGAAAGCTGAGAACTTTTAAACAGCTTCTGAAAGTTTGCTTTGGCCAAAGTGAAAACTTGGAACTAATTTAGGGAAATATCTAAGAAGAGAATTTGGTCAAATGTGAAGAGTATGTTGCTTCAGTATTTTCTAATCTGGTTTATTCCTTGTAACACTTGGAAGCAACCAATTCAGTAAGTACCAATTGCAAGCATGTATCAAGCAATTCAGTTTGTGTCTAGAAGGATCCTTTTTCTATTGCCTTGAGTCTTATGAAGACTGGCCATAATAACAGAAAGTGTTCTCTGCCTGTAATGCCAATGGATGAAAGAAAGGTTGGGGTTTTTTTGTGACTTTGAGACTATTTCAGATCAAGAAGGGTAAGTTTTCTTTTCCTTTTTGACATCAAACTACTTTTGTAAAGCAATAAAATGTATCAGAATTTTGACTACATCAGTAAACAGTACCTTGAATCCACGGGTACCATACTTTCATCTCAATTTTATGCAAACCTCAGTTAAATACTGAGTGAATTGTGTGGGAGATGTGCCTACTCTGTAAGAAGTATAGTCTTAAAGGTCAAGTACATGTAGCTCTGTTTTCTGCATGTATTCCCACTCTTTAAGACTTATGTAGTTCTCATCAGTCTCCTTCTCCAAGGCTGGATCTATGAGACTTCTGCCTGAAGCCAGGCTTGAGTACAGCAAACACGCTCAGCTTGCGCTGATGCTCAAGACATCTGTAAAACCTGTGTTGTGGTGGGAAGAGGCTGTAAGAATGCAGAGGACAAAGCAATCTGACCTGACAGAGAAGGGTTATTTTCAGACTGTGGCTTTGCAGTCTGAGAACAGTTAGATTGCTGGTTCCCTTTGGCCTTCATGAGGTCAGAGAAGTGGGATTTCAGAGAGCAAACTCCCCGTGTTAGTAAATATGATTAGATGTGAGTCATTTCGGTGTTACTTTGTGTTAAAATTACATTTGCTGTGTTGTTCTCTGATGTCTGGAAAATTATTAGCCCCTAGATAGTTTTTGAAGGGGTAAGGAATTTTGTTTAAAGAATGCTAATTTCCATAAGGTGTTGGCGTTGGATATGATGACTGAGATTACCCATTACATCTCATTGATGTGAAAAAATACTGAAAATACTTTAGTAATACAAGTGCGTTATTCAGATATATTCAGGTAATAATATTAAATGATAGAATTTTCTAATTGACATTTGAAATTATTGAGATCTCTTGCTGCAACAATCCTGTGTGAAGATTGATTTTATGTGACTCTTTTCAAGGGTTTTATAGCAATATAGAGCGAACAATTAATAATAGTCAGTTAAAACAACTGGAAGAATAATTTATAGCCACTGTTGACTTAGATGGGAGGAAGCTAACTGGTTAAACACTTCGGTGGTTTTGTAATTGTCTAACTCATTAGCTAGCTTTGGTGGTGGTGTTAAGCTTTTTTCTAGTAGTTACTGTGTAATTCATGTACCAGAATGGGATCTGTTGGGAATTTTTTCTACTTTTTGGTGGTCAGATCTCATTTTCCTTTATCGCAAGTTTTATGTGCTCATCTCCAGTAATTACCAAGCGGCTTCTGGGGGTAGGTGAGCAAGGTAAGCAGGCAGTGTGTACAATACTTACTGTCAATCAGGCTTGATACTAGTTTCAGTTTGCTGTTGGAACTGTCAACTCTCACCCTTATCTGAGGGAGAAAAGTGCTTTATCTGCTGAAGTTTCAGTCAATGTTTTACAGAGACTTTCATCCTGAGCTAGGAACAAATCTTTGAACATAGATACACAGGCTATTGACTTCCTTGGATGTAGTGCCCTTACCATGACAGTGGTCAGAAGTGAATTCAAACTCAACACTGAACATGGAAGAATTAGAATTCATAGGAATTGCTGAAACCATGGGGGAATATTCTTCAGCACCTTTAGGTCTTTGTTTTGCTTTTTAGAAGAGGAAGGAATGTGCTTTTCTGACAGAAAAAACTAGGTGCTCTTTGGGATTATCTAATTTATGTCTAGGGGCATGGCTATAAATGTGAAACTCAGACTTGAGGCTGCCTATGAAAAGTCCACATTTATCTGCTAGATTATTTTTTCCCTTTCTGTTTGTGACTGTTTTCAAGTGCACTTTCAAATGTTGTACTTTGTTGTTACTTGCCTGTTTTTGCTAGACTGCTTTTTGTACATGGTTGGTTGTTGTCTAGAGTGTTGATATTTTTCCTTAATGCTATAGGGTTGCTAAGCTATCAAGTATATAAGCAAATTAGAGAAGTCCTGTGAAGACCTTGGATTTCAGTTTATGTTCACAGATCAGTATGTTGCAGTTTAGACTTTAACTCACTTTTATTCTCACTTGGAATTACTGTACTTTTCTAATAGTGAATCAGGGTGACATGCAAAAACTTAGGTAGAAATGAGGTCTTTTAGAGACTGTAGCAGTCTCTTTAAGGATGCTTCTGAAGGTATTTTGTTACACTTCTTATTGCACTTTCTTTGCACAGAACCTGGACATAAAAGAAGGTGGAAAAAAGTCTCATAGTCGATCATTAATGGGCAACTTTGGTAAACACAAAGTAAGTAAAATGAGAGACTCAGTTTGTTCTTCTAGTTCTGACAGCATTCTAGAGATACTGGGTATGTTTTATTGCTTGGAACAAGCATGGTGTGTATGGGGCAGTCAGAATGACTATATGATTACACTTGGTACATTTATTGCTGTTCAGAGGAATACTGGCTGCTAGAAGTATTGGAGAACTTTTTAAAGATGAGCATGTAAAGTAAAAAAAAAAACAACAAACAACTAAAAACCACAACACCAAAAACAACCCAAAAATCTTGCCTGACCAAAAAGATCGTCTTTACCAGTGATGTGGAATTGCTGGTTTTCTGATCAAACTTGCAATGGCATAAAAGCAATATAGACAAATGTCTTCATGTATTCTTGTTTTCCAGACTTGTGTGCACACAGCACACATAATGTTGGTTTCATTCAGGGTCCAGTTTTGCTATTTCATACCCTGAGCAGTGCCACAGAGGGTGTGCTGTTACTGGCTTTCCACTTGCTTTAGGAAACTGCTGCGACTGAGCACTGGCTCTGGCTTCTGCTCTGTAAAAATGTGTTCTTCTCTGATCTCTTCATGGTTTTGCAGATAAGTTAGATGCTTGTGTAGCTGCTAGGTCAAACTGTTTGCTTCACTGGGTCTTCATTGTCGAAGCTGAACCAAGTAAGATCTGATAAAATTCAAATGAGCGTGAGGTTTCGTTTTACAGATGGACAGCAGCTACCAGAAGTGACAGTGCTCCCATGTTTCCTTCTATTCCCATATCTTGACAAATGTGTTCCTGTCATCCACCTCCCCTGTTCCAACACTCCCACAATGCTTTGAGGCTTGGATTTCTTGAACATGTAACCTCAGCATGATTTGGTTCAACTGAAAGCTTCCTTCCTCCTGAGTCAATTAGCAGATACCAAGTAAATAAATTAGCAGATAGGCTTGTCATGAAAGGGACACACAGCAGGTCTGCAGTTGAGTCACTGTGTTGCCAGCACTTTCTCTGCTCCAGCCTGCAAGACACCTGTATTCCTCTTCAGTGTTCTCTGCAGTGAAAGCTGCATCTGAGCAGGGAACACACTCAGTAATTGATAAAATCTGAGTATCAGTTTAGGAAAAACAGCAAAAACGTACAACTTAATCAGTGACCAGTTCATCTGCCCTGGAGTCAGCTAGGACCCATCAGAAATTCTCTAAGCAGGACTCATTTACACTTCGATTATAGGCTTACGTCAGATTGAAGTGGACATACGTCTTTCAGCAGCTTTAGCTAAGTGCACATTATTCACTCAGAATATGTTGAGATCTGTAAGTACCTGTTGTGCATGATAGTAGACACCTGTTTGTAACCTGTGCTCGCTGATGGGAAAACAGATGCTGTGGAATGAGATATCACAGGCAAAAGTCAGCCACTAAAAATTGCTGGTTACCCTGAGGGCAGGAAAGTATGTCAATAATTTGATTACTACAACTGTCTAACCTAATGGGTAGAGAAGGTTGGAAAGCCCATTTGCTTCATCTCTGCTGAAAAAAATCAGAGCATATATAGATTGATTTTTTTTTTTTTTTTTCTCCTCCCCACCCCCCCATTGTGTTATAGAGTGAGGCAACAGGGATGTCCAGTAACTTCTCACTTATGCCATTCCAGCTAAAGGGATGCCTGGGAAGGTTGGTTACTACTGATATTTTTGCAGATACAGAATTATCTGCTCAGGGATGTTGACTTGGGGTATTTTCTGCCAGCTCTTGTGCTTCATGTATAAACTCTTTAAAAACTACCAGTGGAGGAACTAACACACTAAGGCTGGCAGTTTCTGCAAGTTAATTGTGGGAAGCATCCACAGTGCAGACCTTCAGATTCCAAAATTGAACCAAGGAAATCATTCCCAATCTAGGTAATTTTATTTCAGCACTAAACATAGCAAACTAAATTATGTACATTATTTGTGTATCATAACAGGAGAAAAGAAATCTGTGCTCAATTAGCCATATGAGTAAAAGGATAAGGAGTTTTCAGTTATATTGTTAATTACCCCTTAATGAGAAGGGAATTAAAGAAACTCTCACTTGAAGACATTGTTAGTGTTACAAAAGATGTAATGTTGTTGAAATAGGAAACTATTAAATAACAGTTGCTTATGAAATAAAGGTGCTTTGGGGATGTTAATGTCTTTATCATAGCTATTTACTGTCTACTGTAATAATTTGGAATAACTTGAATGCTTGTATGGGAGGGCTGAAAAGGCAGCAGAAAGATGATGTTTGAAAATTTTGCCCAGACTGTTCTCCATTTCAGGGATTATTCTGTAAATTTTCTAAGTTGGGAGTAGCATAGGTAGGTGAAAGCAATGCACATTTAGATACTACTGTGTGTTACTGTTTGTTAAATATGATACAACCCATTCGAATTTCAGCAGGACTGGTGGCCAGTGTACTGGAGACAGTTGGAGCAGTGTTGTGCTTTCATGTCAGGAGGGAGCAGGGGAGAGAAGCTGCAGAATATGCACTGGCCTGCAACGGATTGTTCAGTTTGCAGAAATAATATTCTTCAGGCTTGGATTTGTCTGCTTGCCAGCAGATAAAACTGCTCCCTGGCTGCAGGCTTGGATCCTTGCAGCCAGATAGAGTGAGATCTGGGCACAGGTGCTTTGTGTTGTCTTTTCTTCTCTGCATGTATGGAAACACTTGACATACCACCCAGAGTTTTCTGTTGTCAGACCCCCAGGGGTCATTCTGCATCCTTGTAGGACACTGGTCCTGTGCTGTAAACCTTCTGCAGCTTGCCCAACCCATTGACATTAATTACAGTAATGTATATTTATAGAACCACCTCATAAACTGACACAGCTGTGCTTGATTCTTACCCAACAGAAAGCTGTGAAGGTAGCATCCAAATACCACTGTGCTTCAGATGATGATGAAAGCCAGCAAACACCCTGTGGGAAGGAAACGGGGCAGTTTCACAGGTGAGCCATGAATCACCATAGTTTTACAGCTCAGTTAAGCTAGAGGCAATGTTTACTGCTATCAATACTTACATGTCATTGCCTCAGGGAAGTCTATTCTTAAGAGCAGGTCATTTATGACACTTCTGTTGGTGTATATTTTGCTTGACTGCTGTAGCTCGATATTTTGATTGCATAGGTTTTCATAGGTTGCAAATAGCTATTACTCTTAGACTGAAAAGAAGTGTGATAGTAATACTCTTCTAACGGAAAAATGCCGATCTACATTTTGCATGCTGTAACAAAACTGTTTAGGCTAGGTAAGGGTACATCACAGCCCAGCCAACTTTATTACATCTGAGAATGTAAAGAAAAAGCAATCAAAAAAGTGCCATTGAGAATGCATTTGTTGTCACTGAAATGCTCCTTTTTCTGATACAGCTCAAAGCTGTCTGCCTTGTTTATGTTGAGAAGAGCCATGGTGCAGCTATTTCATTATGTTTTAAATGAAAAAAATTGTGTATTGTGACTATAGAGGTACGAGAGGAACAGTTTGCCACACACCGTTCCCTGTTTGCAGTTGTTCATTTCCTCATTGATGAAAATAACAGAAAGGGGGATGAAATATGCTTTAAATGTTGAAAACTTCCCGATTTGTTTTATATATTGAACATATTTCAGCAGACTGGCTCATCGAAGAAGAACGGTGAAGCTGTGCCGAGCTCTGTCTGACCTAGTGGTGTACACAAACTCCGTGGCTGCCCAGGATATAGTAGATGACGGTAAGGCTGCTGGCACAAGACTTAGACATGCCTTTTTCACTTCCCTATTTGGGTAGGAAACATGTCTGCCTTCTTCATTTTTCCCTTGTTTGTTTGAGTTTTGGTTTTGTTTTTTTGTTTTGTTTTGTTTTTTTTTAAAAAGATATTTTAAAAGCAGAATAGTTAGTTACCTGTTCCTTTTACTTAACCGACTGCTACTGCTGAACCCAGGACATAGGGAAAGAGTAAAGCACCACCTTTCCCTTGATTTCTTATGTCATTCATGTTTTAGTGACAGTTTTAAAAATGAGTCTTTTTCAGGAGAACCCTTTCCTGTTTTCACAATTTTCTAGAATTTGTCATCATCTTTTAGCTTTATCAATTTTAAGTAGCATCTAATAACATGATAGATTTTTAGTTGTGATAAATAGGTATGATCCCCATTCAGAAAGTGTGCAGTTGTTTCACTAAACAGAGGTAAAATAGACATTGAGAAAGTTGCAGAGGAATTTGTGGGGAAGGTCACTAAATGTATATGAGCAAACTGTATATGAAATCCTGTAGTTACTATAAAATTAATTCCTAATTTAATAGAATTTAATGGGAGAAATTAAGGAGGGTGAAAGCACCATGGAGAGAGTTCAAGATATTGTACAAGAACAAAGTCTTGAGGAGTTTCAGTGTCATTGTTCTGAGCTGACAAACAGCTCAGCTTTTTCTTCATGTCCAGGTGCAGAGAGGTACTTCTGAATCCATCTGATTGCTCTTAACCATTTGGAAAGGAGGGCTTGCTCATCAGAGCACAGTACTGCTTTTACCTTTCATTTAGATCTTGTGCTTTCTTGATCCTAGCTGAAGAGATGGGCATGGAGAGATCATACAGTTGAGTGGGTCTGACTGCTCTCTCACGGTTGGGCACTTTTGCCTAAGAAAGTCTTCTGGGCAATCTTTCTCCCAGAGGGCTGATCAGAGGGGGTCTGCCTAAGGGATAAAACTCTCAGAGGGAAGACTTATGAATTGGAAAGATTGCTTGGATTACTTAGAGAAAGGATGAGTTGAAATGGGTTGAGTGCTTCTATGTGGTACAAGGATAAGAGCCCTGCTGGGCACTTCTTCCCCCTGACTGTAAGCTCTTGAGTGGGATAGTTGTCATTGTGCTGCCATTAGTAGATTTCTCTGTAGATTCTTCTTAGCAGTCATGTCTGGGGTATTTGGCAGGAGAAAAGGCTCTAACAATTAGCTTCAGCTCTTGCTTGGCTTCCCCTTCAAGTTCTGGAAGCTTGACAGTAGAACAAAAGACCCTCTTGGAAGGGGAAACTGGTGCTCTTCTGTTATGCAGTGTATGTGATTTGCATATGACAGGGCAATCTGTGTTTAGGGCTAAATTTAGGACTAAATCTCATGTTCCCCTTGATTAATACCAGCATAACTGAGGTCTGAGTTCAGGCCCCCATCTCCTAGGATTCCTTTATAACCTGTTTGTTGATTTAACAATGCACACAGGATCAACAGGGAATGTGCTATCATTCAGTGAAACAAGAGCCCACCAAGCAGTGCAGCAGAAGGCTGAACAGTTTATGCTTTACAACCAGAAACAGCTTACAAGGGTGTATCCATCAGCCTATCGGATTGACTCCAGCAATTTCAATCCTTTACCTTACTGGAATGTTGGTTGCCAGTTAGGTAGGTGTTGCATGAAAAACTTACTTCCCAGTTCTTATGTATGTGGTAATTGAATATCATCATTATAAATGACACCTGAGTTTTCTCTTTCGTCAGTGGCACTAAACTACCAGTCTGAGGGGCGTATGATGCAGTTAAATGAAGCAAAATTTAGGGTAAACGGCAACTGTGGTTATGTCCTCAAACCTCAGCACATGTGCAAAGGTAATGTCTCACTATACATTTCTTACTGTGTCAAGCCTTTCAGAAAGTGTCTTCATATGAAGTCATGAAGACACAAGAAAACATATATAGAATCTTTAATATTTCCATACATTCGTAACTTATTAGAGGGGACCTTTCTGTCTTGTTATCATGTAACCAAGGGCTGCTTAGCTCAGAAAAGGTTGCATGAAAGTGGAATGGAATTTTAAAATTAATCAACAGCTGTTTCATACCCTGTACTTTCTTATGACTGAACTTTGGCTGTACGTATGCATCTTGGGTGATAATTCTTCTGTGTATCTTTGCCTTACAATTCTCGTTCCTTGCCATCTTTTAGGCACATTCAACCCCTACTCTGCTGATCCACTTCCTGCCAGTCCTAAAAAGCAGCTTATTCTGAAAATCATCAGTGGACAGCAGCTACCTAAGCCCCCTGACTCCATGTTAGGGGACAGAGGAGAGGTAAGATACTCTGATATCAACAGGTGCTTCAATGAGAGGCCCTGGAGTGACATGACAGATTGTGACTCAAATAAGCTTTCTCCTTATTTAAATATACCAATAAATCTCTGATATTGTCAAGCTTTTGGTCACTAAATGCTGCATTTTCCCAAGGAGTCTGTATCCCACACATGATGTTTAAGAACTGATTTGTACTTTCTTGAAAATCAGTCATAACTGGCCATAGCTTTTGAGACTACAAACCATACCTCAATTTATACTTTACGAAGTCATTTATCATGATTATGCTGCTTGAAAATCCATGTGAATCAAAGGTTTTTGAATTCCCATATGAATTTAAATCAACTCTCTGCATGAATTTTCTTAAAAAGTTACTTTTAGCTTTTATGATTGGCTTGCTTTTAAAATACTTTGTTTTAAAAAAATAGATAATAGATCCCTTTGTTGAGGTGGAAATTATTGGGCTACCTGTTGACTGCTGTAAAGATCAGACCAGGGTGGTTGACGACAATGGTAAGAGAATCTGGCTGATTTCTTCTTCTTGGAGTAAAATATTAAGTAATTATAAATTATTTAGTATCTGTTATTACTTTCTAAATTGCAAAGCTTCGTCTCTAATGAACTGAAATGATTGTATTCTAACAGATTAATTCTGAATTTCTGGTGTGGGGAGACAGGCAAGCTAGAAGTGAAGGACAGGAGCTGTTCATCACAATATCTTTCTCCTGGATAGTTCTTAAATCTCTTTTATGCAGAAGTTGCAATTTTTTTTTTATTATTTTTTTAATGTATGGAAAATACATGTATAACTTCAAATGCAATGAAAAAAACAAATCACATCCTAGGCAATTTTGCTGCTGCCTCAGCCTTCATAGGAGGAAGATGAATAACAGAGTGGGATAGCCTGTTGCAGCAGGAGAGGTGCCATCAGTTCTCATAGGCAGTTGTAAAACAATGGGGAGGGGAAAAAATGTAGTTCCTGTTTTTTCTGATTTGTCTTTAGCCTACTGTAGTTCTACAAAAAAGCAACTTGCCTTGGTAGCCTTGCAGGTAAAAGCAACCCAAGAGACAGATCTGTCACTTTAGTTACTTACATAATAGGGATTGAGTGCCCCTATAACTAGATGAGCAATAAGTAATAAATTATCATTTGTGTATTTGGTCTGCTTGTTTCCTGTGCCTCTTGCTGCATATCATGAAAATTGAGGCTAGTGCTTGCTATGGACTTGTTTTCTGAAATTTCTGTTCTGTTTGCTTTACAGGGTTTAATCCTGTTTGGGAGGAAACACTCACTTTTACTGTCCACATGCCTGAAATAGCTTTGGTGCGATTTCTTGTTTGGGACCATGATCCTATAGGGCGAGACTTCGTTGGACAAAGAACCCTGGCCTTTAATAGTCTTGTGCCTGGTTAGTCCCACTTGTTTGATTTAGAAATCTAGCTGAAGAACAAACAGCTTTGAACTTAAAGTTTAAGATGAAGTTATCAGCATAAGAGATACGCTTATATCTCTGAGACTTCTTGTACAAGCTGGACAGTTCTCCTTAGGGTGGTATATTCAGCATTACTTGAGCGAGTTTGGGTGTCTGTGCTTTTGGAAATTGCTATTGGGGTCTGATTTATAACTTGGAGGCAGTTTGTTCTGAGGTGGGCTCGGAAAACAAATAAGAACCTAAGAGAAGTTTTAGTAAAGGCATAATGTGACTTACTGTATATATTTCACTTTTATAGACAGTCATTACCAGTTGTGCTTAAAATTATTTGTGGTGCAATATTTTTGGCTTACTAGGTTATCGTCATGTGTATTTGGAAGGACTGACAGAAGCATCCATATTTGTTCATATAATTATTAATGACATCTATGGAAAGGTAGGTATATCTGGAAATTTACATCTTTTATGACTTGTTTGTTTTAATTCTTCTGAAAAAAATGGATTTAAATATATCACAGAACCTCACGGATTTGTGTGGTTTCTAAATGATTCTTGCAGCTTAGGTTTATGGCAGTTTGTATCTTGGTTTAGCAGAGCCTAGCTCTCCTTGGCAATGATCAGTAATAAATTTGAAACAAAGTATACGGATTATACAAAAATGACATAGCACAATGTCTGATTCTCTATTGTCCTCAACTTGATGTCTTCATTTATAATTGTATCTATAGGTAACTACACACATACAAGCATCAGCATGCTCAAAGAAGAGAAATACAATGCTTTATAGTGTTTTCTCAGAGGAGCACTGAGCCAGGGTACCCATTCACAGCACACCCATGTCCAGTAAAACCTGTCTTTCTCCAGTTCAGATACCCCAATAACAGCAAAGACATGCTTCTGTTGGAGCAGTCAGGAAGGAGAAGGATATAGCTCACAGGGTGTAGTTGGGGTTCCTTGTGGGTGATCAGCAAGGAAAGCATAATGTACTGTTACTCTAGGCTTAGCATGCATGTACTCATCAGTGTTCTTACTGTTAGCGCCTAGTAATTATCATGCCCAGATACAGTAAGTACGTTTCTTTAGTGTGTTAAAGTAATTTTATTTTAAAGTAAATCTGGAGAACTGTAACAGCACCAGAACATGGTATTTGGCAAACTATTTTAGCAACTAATTTAAATCTTTAAGGTTTTAGAGCAGAGATTTTTGTTTTCTGCAAGATTAGTGATTTTAAAATGAAAATAAAAGCACAGTCTTTTTTCTGTGCATTCCTGCTTCAACTGCCTTCATGAGCAGTTCACAAGATGTCATTGGAGATAACTAGCACAAATAAATTAAGGCCATGTTCAATAGAATGCTAAAATAAAATAGCTCTTCGTAGTAATTAAAAAAACCAAGCAAACAGAAAACCCCCACAAACCAACCTCCCCACCTTTATGAAGGGTAAAGGTTGAAAAGAACAGTTAGCCCTCAGTCTTTCTCCCTTCTGAGAGTGGATGCAGAGAATGTCACGTCAAACATGTAAAACCACAGTTTTGCAAGCACCCAAGGAAAGCTGAGTGGAACAGAAATAGAAAATAACATATACAAGGCCTTGGGGCTGAAATTTGGTATAGTCCAGATCCTTACTTAACTCCCCTCCCTCTGTTGTCACTGATCCCGTTAGATTACTGAATGAGTCAATGGTGGCTCTTTAAGCAACTTAAATATCTTGCTCTTGGCATCCTTGTCTCAGTGCAGGGACCAGGGTTTTAATGTACTTCTCTGTTCTTGCCCCCACAAGTGTTCTTCCTGCCAGGGAGGACAGCAGCAAGGGTGGAAGGAACAGCACTGACCATACCATGTCTGTTCATGTTCTGTGCACAAAGAGAATCGTTTAGTATTCAAGGTAGACTTCGTTACTCCTAAGCCAGCGTCAAAAAAAAAACAGTAGTGAACAGGCTGGAATTCACTGCAGTGTATACCTAGATCTGTACATGTCTGGGTACAAGTGTGAAATCGCATACAATTTTGGTGGTAGTCTGTAGCAGAGCCTGTTTGGCTATTTGCTCTTGGCTCATGTGCTCTTCAAAGAGGAAATGGACTCAAGAAAAATAGTTAAGAGTAGTTTCATAGGGAAGACCAAGAGGAGGAAGGGAGAAGAAGACCCATTGAGACTTGATCTCCTTATCACTTGGTCTGTTCATCTAATGCTTGCCTTAATGATGGGCTGTGCTAATATTTCTAATGTATAAACAAAGGCTGAATGCATGTTTGAATCCTTACAAGTGAGGGTATCTGTTCAAGTTTCTGAGAGAGACTTTCTTTAGACTAATAAATAGGTTTAAATTTGCTGTAGAGCAGTTGTATTTACAGCTGATGTACTACTACCTTATTTGCTTGTATCAAGCTTGTAGCCAAATGTATTTGCATTTTGTTTTTGCCTTTCAGTGGAGTCCTTTAATCCTCAATCCCAGTTACACAATATTGCACTTTCTAGGAGCCACAAAGGTAGACTTCGTTAGCATGCACTTTGCACTTGCTGGGCACAGATATTTTCGAATGGTTCCTAATCGCATGATCTGCAGCTACTAAACTTGCATCATTCTTCATTCAGACTCTGAAACATTTGAATATTGCTTTGATGAAGCCCATGCATAGAATTCCAAGTTAATGTGTAGCCTGTCGCTGTAGTACACTTCTTACAATCTTGTCGTCTCTGATTAGGAGATTTTGAGCAAACTTCTTATAATTGTGGCAGGCTGCCATCCTAATGAGGAGAAATACAGACATGCATGAATTCGTGGAGACCAGCGCTGATAGTTTCTTGGTCAGAGCAGATGTGAATTGCTTGGTGTGAATTTTTGCTTTGCTGCATTTTTAACTTTGTCTTCATCATTCATAAATAAAAGCAGGCCTTTTCAGTGTATTCATACAATAGTTTGAGCTTACTTGAAACTGTGGCTATTCTTGTCCTTTCAGAATAAGCAATTGATAGGACTCAGGGGTCTGTTTAACAAGAACCCAAAGCACAGTTCTGTTGAAACCAGTGGGCACTGTGTACGGAAGCGATCTATTGGTGATAGAATTCTCCGGCGCACAGCCAGTGCACCAGCAAAAGGTAGAAAGAAAAGCAAGATGGGTTTTCTGGAAGCTACTGAAATTAAAGACAGTGCATCAGAACCAACAGACCTGAAGGACAAAGAAGGAGTTGTAAGGCGTACAAGTCGGAGCTTGCAAGCACGTCCTGCTTCTATGCCCGTGGACAAATATCTTCTTGTAGGACTGCCATGCCCAGCAGATGAAACTGCCCAAGATGCCAAAGGAAAAGAAAACACATCTGGTAAGATACTTCCAAAATTACTATTGGTGTAGTAAGTTGAAATAGTCTGCTAAAAGGCTTAGTTCTGCAAGTCTCTATGCAAGTAGTTTTACTCAACTCAAGAGTTACTGGACAAAATTATTCTGCAAACAAGGCAAATGAATTGCAATAATTTCTGGAAGTACTCTTAAAAGGGCACTTCCCAAATTTCTTTTTTGTAATTTAAGAAGCAACTTTCAATTGCATTTCATCAGTTTCTGGTTTATGACTATGCATTTACATATGGAACCGGAGCTGCTGGCATGGTGGGTTTTCTGTCTCCATTTTCAAGGAGGAACAACAACATGCAGCATACATTTTTGGAAATAAGTGTGTGGAAAGACTAATGCAGACTTTCAAATAGATGTAAAGGGGGCAAAAGTAGGTCAAACTCTACCCAGCAGTCTTGATATTAGCCTAGGTTGCTTAGTTTAATTTATATGAAAAGCATGTGTTGGAATACAATCGTGGTCTTCTATTATTGTTGCACAATACAATTTAATTCTTAAAATACCCTTTTCTGCCTAAGTACATTCAGCAATAATAGTTCTGCTTTCAAAATCCAGTTATTTCCATGACTACAGCAAAGTTAGTATGTTTGACCTGCCTAATATTTGATTTGCTGGAATATTTACATAAGCTTAGGAATCTTGAATACAGTAGCTGTAGTTCATTAGACCTGCTGTCTTCACCCTGAGCTTTTACCAAATCATCTATACTGCTTTATGGGGCTGTTTTTTGTTTGTTTGGGAAGAGCTTCACTCACGTAGGCTGTCCCCATGAGGCTGCAGGGGTAGCAGATCCTAGTTCTGACAGCGCAGTGTTTCTGCAGTTAGTCCTGCAGGGCTCTTCCTCAGCTGGCACAGGACAGCCAGAAGCACAGTCTGTCTTCCTTGGTGCAGAGTGCACAGAGAAGCTCTCTTGGCTGGAGGGAGTCATAGAAATGCTGCTCTGAATATTTGCAGCTAGGAAGCAGCAGCTTCCAGCAGCCGCAGGAGCCACCCTAAAATAGGGGAACTGCTGGGCACAGATAAGAATACATTGTTAAGTCACCTTTGTTCTACTTGCCTATATAAGTGGCTCTGAAGGAACAGATAATCTGCACATCGCCTCGTAAAAGAAGTTAGGAGAAACAGCAAGCAAAATCAAACCAATTCTTTTTCTACCACCCTGAGTAGAAACTGTAGACAGAGGAAAAAAAATATTCCTTGTAAAAGAAGTTAACTTTGAAATGCTGTATTTTAATTTGTAAGATCCTCTAGATAAACCTTTGAAGATGATGCAACTCAGCCATTCTTTGCAACATATTTCTTTCTAAGATGCTACATGCAAACACACAAAATTCTTTAGAAGAAAAGTTTTTGGAGGTCAGAATTATTCACTTATAGCAAAATAACCTTGTAGAAAACACAGACCTTGGTGACATGACCTAAAAAAACCCAAAAGCTGTCACAGGGAATGAATCCTGCCCGTTCTAACTATGAAAGGTGTAGAATTCTGTCCATCAGAGTCTCCATAAGGAAGGCTAGTCTATGAAGAACTGGTCACCTTGGACATCAAGAAATGAGACATGAAGGAGATGAGGAGACTAAATTCCAAATGGAGCCTTTTTCTGTCCCCAAGGGACCTGTTCCCTTCTCTGTGCTGCAGGAACACCCTGGCTTAGTGGTGGATGTAGAGAAAAGCTGCTGTGTCCCCATTTGTTGAGGAATGGCTAGATGAGAAAGGGCATGGATCTATGGAATGGTTGTACAAGCAGAGCAGATGCTAAGGCTGACCGGCCGGATTCTGGTTTCGGCCAGTCACGGGCCGGATTCTGTTTTCGGCCAATCATGGGCCAGATCCAGATTTAACCAATCACGGGCCGGATTCTGTTTTCGGCCAATCACAGGCCGGGTCCAGATTTCGGCCAATCACGGGCCGGATTCTGGTTTCGGCCAATCACGGGCCGGATCCTGATTTCGACCAATCACGGGCCGGATCCAGATTTAGTCAATCACACAATAACTAGCTGATGTAACCTTTTAGGCTTAGCCAATTGTGTGGTGACAGGTGTGCATAAATTAGTGGGAAAAGGGTATATAAGCAGCACTGTCTGGCAATAAAATCGGAGCTGAATTATCACTCATATTGGGTCGTCTCTTGCTTCCCCGCGTCGTCAGCCCACCCTCGCCTGCAACACCCATTTTTTAATATTTTTTTTTTTTTTTTTTTTTTTTTTTGGTGGAAGCACCTGCGTGGAGTGGTGGTAAGCACAGGTACAAGGCACCCTTGCGCACCTACAGGAATAGGCTTGGGTATTCTCATAAAGTAAGCTCAGCCTAAATATTTCAGAGTGGGAGGTGGCTTCACCCATGGGAAGTTACTAGCCAGTTGAGGTGTCGTTATTGTAGAATGCAATGAAGAATGAAAAGGGCTAGCTGTCCAACAGAGATGTTTCTTGCTAAAACACTATGGCTCAGCATATCTCTAGTGCCTTAATTGGAATTATGCCAAGTGGTCCACTTTCACCTTTGTTCTTCATAGGAAAAAAAAAATTACAAATCAAAGCAGTGTGCATCTCACCCATCCTAATCTAGAAGCACCTGGAAAGCTTGGGAAACTTCTCAGATTTGGAGATCAGTAAAAACAGACATGTCTGTTAGAAACAGTTCTTACTGTGGGGGTTCAGTCACTGTTAGTGAATGATTAGGGCTTCTCTTACTTCCTTCTACGGTACCTGATTTCTAGCAAATGTTAGATACAGTATGTATTATGCCAAGCTTACTACTGTAGACCCTGCTTGACTAAAAGCTCCAAAGGAATGGGTCCTGGAGCTTGAATTTGGCATATAAAGACATGTAAGAAGATTTGGTGGAGAAAATATCTAATTCACTTTCTTTAAGGAATTCAAAATCTTGCTCTCATGAATGTAGCATGCTGTTAGAAGATCAAAAATGAAATCCTTAAATTGTAATACTTTACAATAACTACATGTATAAAACGGTCTGGAATCCATATATTTGGTACTTTTTACTCAGCTCTTTTAAGCATGCATCTGGTTTCAAAGTGTTATGTTTTTTAACAGAGCTGTTTTGTTCTGTCTTTATTGCCATGCTTCTTTATAGTACAAAACTGAATAGGAACACAGCTGAAGGTAATATCATGTGCAAGCTATGATATGGTGCCTCATTAACATTATTTGCAACAAATATTACATCATGTGCTTGATGTAATAGACATTCAAAGGGAGTTTCAGTGAAGTGCCTGCAGTTGTATTTTTCCATTTATTCATATCACTCAGATAATTTGTACCTGCACAACCCCATGATTAAGTTCTGTCACAAACTGTACCTAATTTTGTGTTCTCCATTTGTCTGTTTAAGGACAAAATAGTTGTTAATAAACAACACAATATTGTATGCAACTAATATGTTTCTTATTTAATTTAGCCAACAGTGATGACAATGCAAAAGAGAAGGAAACAAACTTGAAAGAATCTGTTTTTCCATGTTTGGAGAAACCAGCAAATACTTCAAATTTGGCATCTCAGTTTAAGAAGAAGAATAACCACGAGACTACAGTTGACTCTTTAGTATCACCTCTACAAGAGCAACCTGAAAATTTAGTTTTTGCAAGTGGGGTAGCTGAAGCAAATCACCTTATAGACTATCAGGAAAATAATCTTTCTGATGAAACTGTCCCTCTGATGCAGCACTCTGATTTTGAACTTGCCACAGAAAAAACGCATAACAAAAACTCTGCAGGCAATAAAAAGGAAGATGACACAAAAGGGTCTAAGGGGGAGAAAATAACTCATGTAGGGACTTCCCTTTCTGAAAAAGAAGATATGGAAAGTCAAAAATACGACATCATCAAGAAAAGCACTGCAGCACTTCTTTCTTTGACAGGTATTTCTTCTACCACTTGCCCTGATGCGCCTGATTTGCACTCTAGTCTAACCATGCAAGACAGTGACCTTTCTCACCTTATAGATGAAGTTTCTTTAGTGAATGAGAGCGAGATGGATAGCGCTGTGTCAGCTCTGATTGAGCAGTTTGATGTTACAGATGATGAAACTAATCTTACGGCTGTATCAAGCCTCCATGGCACTAGCAGCCAGGCCTTCAGTATGACGGCTGCGCATGCATGTGCGCTTACTGAGGATCTTAACAGTTCCTGTATGCACAACTTTGCTATCACAAAAGCCATCAAATCCCCTTTGTTCTCCACTCCAGATGCTACCCTGTTCTCCAGCCCTGAGACTGCAGAGTATTCTGTGCACACAGTTGCCCATGAGGCAACTCTTACACCAGCTTCTGAATGTAAGATCCACACTGGATTACTTTGCAAGAAGAAATTGAATAGAATAGAAAATAACATGCCTAGCTCTCCTTGTCCATCACCTCTCTCTTTGCTAAATGCAAATTCCAAAAGAATATGTGGAACGAAATCTGGAACAAGCTGGGAAGCCTGCAAGACTGCTAGTTCTTTTGCTTCCAATAGCCTCATTTTTGAGGAGGCACTTGTTGACCCTCTTAGTGGTGAGAATTCAGAAAGCAGCAGTCTTATAGAAGTAGATGGGGATTCTCAAGATCTGTTGGTAACTGCATGTGAGTATAAAACGGAAGATATGAGCCAGTTGGCTTCCCCTTTGAAACTGAGGCAAAAGCAGGATGCTGGGCATGATGGAGAGAGGCCTTCTGAGAACAGTGCAACTCTTGAGCTCTGTGCTGCTGACCTGGACCACTCAGAAAACTTCAGGACTGCAGGGAGTCATCTCCCTTTTCCAGTGTGTGAAAATGTTGGTTTCTTGTATCATCATCGTTCAGATAAACAGAAAAATGTAATATGTACGTCCAAGAGATCCCAGCTCAATATACACTCACCACTGCTCAAAAATGCTTTGTCTTTCCCCCCGCATTCAGCCATCAAGCAGACTAGCCCTTGCAAATCCAAGAGTCTCGGTGACTTGACATCAGAGGATATCTCCTGCAATTTTGAAAGTAAGTATCAATACATAAGTAGGAGCTTTATCTCATCAGGCATGAGAGACAAGAAACTTGCTGCTATGAAGAATATGAGACCACATTCAACAGATGCTCTGACAGAACAACTGAGGAAGCTGGTGTCCCTGGACCAGGAGGACAGCTGTCAAATGCTGTACTCCAGGCAGATTGATGAAGACTGCCCAAAAGCGCTGGTCAGAAAACTCTCCTCCAGAAGCCAGAGCAGAGTGCGGAATATAGCCAGCCGTGCTAAGGAGAGGCAGGAGGCTGCCGGCAAGGAAAAATCTTCTAACACAAGTAGTGTAGCAGGGGTTATCCTTCGGAACAAGCCCTCAGCATCTCCTCATGTTATCAACAGGCATTCAACAGGCTCATACATAGCCAGGTTTCTGAATGGCTTCCCTGGGGAGGATGTGAAGAGCCGAGGAATGCCAGAGGGTGCATGTGCTGCTTTGCGCTATGGCTGTAGCGACCAGTTATATACACGTGATTCTGTTCTGCAGCTGGAACACAGTAATGATGATAAACCTGAAATTTATTTCCTGCTGAGACTGTAGATTGTATAAATGTACATCTTCAAAGTTTACAAACTATTTCACTGAGAAATGAAGGATTTTTAGCAAGAAATACTTTTTGAGGGATTAAATTATTTAGAAATGTGATTTCATGCTAGTGAGCCACTCATGATTTAATGTGCCCTTTCTTATCAAAGCTTATGTAAACGAAATCCATGCTTCATCCTTATGTATGTATTATTTTGGTTTAGAAATTATAAAGTGAAGTAGTCTGGGGGACTATCTGCATGCAGTAAGCATTTGTAGCATTTTGTATTAGTAATGCTGTACTCGAATGCCTAATATTGCAATGAATGCAATAGTATTCTGTTTTCCCAATGTCCTGTCCTACTGTTTGTAAAAACATTTTTAGTGATCACTTTTGGCCTTTCTTGCAAATTTTACTAAGCGTCATGCTTTCTGTTACTGGTAGTGTCCCTGGGGTTAGCCTGCTGAATTAGGGCTTGTTCTGCCCAAGAAGCAGCAGCTGTGGAATGAGACCCCTCATAGGCATCACTGTTTTCACTCTGACTTGTACTTAATTGTGAATATTATTTTGACACGTTTCCATGTATGAGCTATGATTATACAGCAAACAATTTGTGGAATTAGGGTTAGTCCCAATTTGTGAGTAATGGAGATCTGTCTTCTGCACATTCTATGAAATATAATAATAGTTGTCTTCCTTTTTTGGTCACTGTGTTGAATGCTCATTTTGGGACAGAGTAGAATGTGGGAGTAATTCTGCATTTATGAATGGAGAACACTTAATTTCTGCATATTTTGTTATTATGATTTTTTGCTATTGGATGTATGTGTAGCTGTGCAGTAGTAGTGCAGTAGTAGATCTGTTTTCTGTATATTTGTAATTTTATTGCTAAATTGTTGACAGTCAGTGAAATATTTAAAGCTGACGTGGTAGAGTAACTATTTTGACAGTCCATCTTTTGTCTTTTTCCAGAAGTGAATTGAGTGAATAATCACAAATACCTGAAGCTTCCCTGCAGGGAACAGCATAGCTTTATTTTGGTTTTAAGATATTCTTTGCCTTTGCTGTAAGTTTCTTATATGTAAAAGATGTACCTTTTACCTTTCTTTTGTAATGAAGAGTATTATTATTCTTGAAAACATCATTAAAATAGATTTTTTTGCACTTGATTACATGTTTACTGAAACTATAGCAAATCCAATTATGCTTAAACTAACAGTAGCTGGTGGCTGCAGACATCTGTCTTGTCATGAGCTTGCAATAAGGTTTCATGAAGGGAAAAAAAATGTTGTTATTTCACATGATAGGAATGATTCTTAGCTGGAAATCTGCAGCTGAGCTTGCTTTCTTTTCTTTGTAGGAAACCCTGTTTATTGAGTAGGTCCAACTGCCTGAATGTGCCTATTTTGTTCTGTTAAGGGTCTAAGAGGTGCATCTGACTGTTGTTTCAGTTGCTTAGGAGAGAACAGTGTCTTTTCTAAATAAATAGCATTTTTCTGTGAAGGAGCAGACCCAGATACTGGATTAGTCTGTTAAGCTTTGGACCCGAATGTCTATTCTGGTACTTGTGATACAATTCCAAAGGTGTGACTGAAGCCACCTCTAACTTAGGGAAGTTCAGAAGCTCTCTGCCTTTTGGTGTCAGAATTCTCCTGATAGAGATGGTTTCAAACTGAGACTTGCCTGTGGCTTGCCTGCTGTGGTAGTGTAGTTACTTTTACCAAGTGAAGGAGGGGATGTGTGCAGGCTGTGATCTGTTCTGCTGAATACTGCCTGCCCCAGGTGCTAACACACTGTATCCAGATACATTTACTTGTATTAGTAGAAACTATAAATTTGCTAGAAATAACTGACATGAAAAGTGCCTTGTAATTAAGAAAATAATAAAATCTTCATCGCAGGAGATGAAAAAGCTTATCTTGACTTGAAGGTTGTTAGTTTAAATTGGAATTAATTTAGAAAAATTGTATGGTGCATGCAGGAGGTCAGAATAGATCATTACAGTGGTCTCTTATGACTTAATCTCTTATACTTTTATCTTAATTTTAGAAGTTAATTTGGATGAGGACACTTTTCTGTGTGAAAGTGAAATTTTAATAGCAAAACTGGGCAGGGTTTCTGTAAAGTAAACCGAAGCCAAAGATCTGGCTCAGTGGTTTTTCCTCTCACTGGGCTCACTGTTGTGGGTTTTTTGTTTTGGTTTGGGGTTTTTTGCCTTGCCGAGATTCAAATTATATTTTGAATCTGCAGTATTGGGGTGTGCCAAAACCTTCTGACTTCTCAGTGCTGGCATACTCTGAGCTTGGAAGAACTCAAGTCAGAGTATTCCAGATATTCAAAGGTCTTGTAATTTAGCACAGGTGAGAAGGCAGAGAGTACTGATGTCAACTACCATTAATTTCTGTTCTTGAGTAATCTGTAGGGCAGTTTGTGGGCCTGGACATGGAAAACTGATATGAAAGACTGTTTATATTTATTTGCAGTGGTGATACTGTAAGAGAGAAGTTTCTGACTGCAGAACTTAATTTCAGTAGGTTGTATTAGAAATGGATTTGGTCCTTAAATGTATGTCTTCAATACATGAAAAAAATATTAAATCACAAGTGTTATGTATAGAAGTGTGAAGATACCTCTCTGAGCTCTGCACAGAGAAGCTTGATGTGATGAAGTGTTTTGAAGATTGGAAGCAAATATTCTGTATAAAATGTTTGCATTAGAGAGGGGTCTAAGCTAAAGTTAGAGATATTATCTTCTTTTGTGTTCATAATTACAGAAGAAGAAAAGCTTAGTAGTAAACATAAGTGCTAAAAAGTCAATGGTATTATTTTGCACATCTTATACATTTGGAGTATATGTATATGTTTATATATATATATACACACTCCATATATATAATATGTTTAGTATTTTGTATTAAAGCAAGAGCACCAGTTGTTTTTACAAGATAACCATTTGACCATCTGTCTCTTAGTTCACTAGAAATGGAGAGCATTCAGACTCTGGAATGAAGAACTTGAGATTCAGAGGAGCTGAGTCCGTACTACCGTTACAGAATAGGCAGATGAAGAATTCTTTCCAGGACTGGCCTACTTTCTGTTTTCCTGCCTGCTGGCATAGCATCCAGTCCAAGTGCAGTGCTGTTTCTCATTGTGTACCAGGTCAGAAAGTATTTCTAATCCCCAAAAAGCCGTTCCTATGCTTGCTGTTAAGTATATGGCTAAGGTGTTCACAGAATTAAGAACCATTCTATAAGCAGATGTCAAAGATGCTTGAAACCTCAAGTTAAATTTTCCAAATGAGGTCCTGTATAAACAACTTGATCCATATATGGCTTCTGAATATGGAATTTACAAATAGTAGAAATGTAGGGCAAGGACAAAAGATGGAACAGAAAGTTAAAGGCATTGTTTATCTGATAAACTAATACTTATTTGTGTGTTAAGTGGGAAGTTAAGATGAATTGGAGACAGGTAGACAGCACTCTCCAGTGAAGTATGTTGGTATAAATCAATTATTCTAAAAGAGATGTGCTGCATTCTGTACCAGTTTATATTCTGAATTCCAGTGGATTTTATATATCCAAGATTTCTATTGTGTCTTCAGTTTTTAGTTTTACTGAGTGAGCTTCATTTTCTTTTATAGAATGGAAGAGCTATAGACAAAAGTACGTTCCTATAGTGATGAGAACTATAATTAGTGTACAATACCAGTCTGCTGCAGGTAATGTCTCATTTCTAAGTACTGGGCAAAATACATCTCTGATATAACTAAAAGGTCTGATCTGAGAAGCTATACTTGGGGTAAATTTGCCTTACGAGATGCAAACTTTCTGACATGTTAAAACAGTGTTTTGATTAAATAGCACTCGCTTTTTCTGTTAAATTCTGGTACTTGGCGTAAACTTATATACAGCATATTTGCTCCATTCATGCCTCTGGAAGTCGCTGCTGCTGTACCAGAAAGCTGCCATGTGAGAGTCAACAGGCTAAGTGATGCTGAGCCTGGGCTTGCTGACTGACACGCTATAGTCTAGGGATCAGGCTAGTTCTATAGCTGCCAACTTGGAGAAGGAAATGGACAGCCTCTTAGGGATACTTTCATGAGCCTGGAAGCATGCTGCCAATCCAGCTGCTGCAGTGGTGATGTTGCTGTCACAAAGGTGGCCTGACGTATCTGAAAACACACTGGTGATCTTCCTATGTCTGGAGAATGATGGTGGCCCTCCCCGTGGCAGGGGGGTTGGAACTTGATGATCTTAAGGTCCTTTGTAACCCTAACTGTTCTATGATTCTATGACATAATGGTGGTCTAATGTGATACTCTCAAAACCATAGAAATGTTTGTCTCACTGTGAATTTATGCTGCAGAAATGATAGCAGTGTCAGAGCAAATCTAACCCAGAAGTAATATGCTTTATACAGTAATACTAAAATGTGATGCTGAATAGCAGTAGGAATGGGACAGTTTTGGAAAACTGAGATGGCTTGCTGCAGTAGGCTAGTGTACTAGATAATAAAATAAAGGGGGACTGTATCAAGAAATTAAGTACTTTCTGAACTCATCTTGGGCTTTAAACCCCTGTGAGCATCTGGTACATAGATTACAAGAAGCATAGTATACAGCCAGGATTTTTAGATATATGATAGAACAGACCAGCAATCTGCAGTTCAGACATTTATAAGGCCATTCATTTTTAGTTGTTCCCCAAAGTTAATTAAACTGTTTATGAACAAGGCTGCAGCTTTTTGAAAATCCATCTAATGAAGACTTTTTTGGTGCAGAATTTGTTGCAAACTGCAATTTATTGCAATATTACTCTCAGGGCTTATAACCAAATATTTCTTGTTAATGTTTGTCTAGCTTCACTTTCCAGCATGAAACTATGTTTTGTCTGACTGCTCAGGTGGAAGGGCTCTTGCCACACAAGTTTCTCTCTCATAAACATGAGATCACAGCTTTCTCTTGGACATCGTACATGGATCAAGCCCCCGAAATCTCCCTTTTAAAAACATTTTATTTGTTCCTGGATGTCTCCTGTGAAGATTATGAAGTTTCCAGCACCATTCAATAACTAGGCACCAGAACCAGTTGCAGCATGTCAGGGGCAGTTATGTCAGTGGAAAGCATGGAGATAAGATGATTAGTACCAGATTGTGGTTATATTTATAATGTTAGGGCATTTACCCTGTTTGGCTGCAATATTGCAGTTGAAGAACCTGTTTGGTGGGTATTTGTCATGTCTCCCAACTATTTTATTTTTTTTAATTCTTTAGAGGTTGGAGTTCTACTTTTGTAAATATAATTTGCTTTTTTTTCTGTCTGAGATTCATTTTTCCTTCCTATCATCTTAGCTCACTGTCCAGCTCAGAAATGTGTTCTTTATTATTTTGCATTCCTCAAATTTTTATCTCCTCTGTAAACCTTAATCATTACCAATTTAACACTTTTTTTTTTTCCAGGTCATTTATACAGTACAGGACCAGTGTCTAAGTCTTATAGGACTCCTATACAAATGCTCGTGCTCGCCACTGATTTACTGTCTGTAGCTCCATTTGGAGGTACAGCTGCTAACCAGCTTTGTGCTCTTCCAGCGAGTGTCATAATGATCATGTATCATTGTAGTCTCTTGATGAAAATGTCATGAAGCACCTGATTAAATGCTTTATAGAAGGCTAAACACTCATCATCATCGTCATCGCTCTTACCTGTATAGGCTGAACTGTTATAATTGATGTCCGAACTAGTAAATCTAGTTTCTTTAACCCTGTTTTGTTTGGTATTATTATTGTTCTCTTTTAACTCTTTCTAAACAAATATTTCCTTACTTATTCTTTAATTACTTTTATTATTTTGCCCAATTTCTACATCAGACCCTTAGCCAGGAGTTATTTCTCTTGTTGCATTTACTCTTTTAAATATTGGTACACATTAGTTGTATTTCAGCCTGTGCAACTTTTGGACTCGGAAGGCTTTCTTTGTTAGCTTTCCTTTCTCATCTTAAATAAGATTGAGCTCTAAAAGAATAAAATATTTAATTTATTAAAAAAAAAGGAAGCACTTTAGAAAGAACAGCCAGAATTTCCCCCAGGAGCATGTTGGGTTGGTTTTATTCTTTTCTTAGGCCGATGCTCATTTAGATTTGTTTTGGTAAGATTTTAAGGCTGGTTTTGCAGCAGGGAAAACAGTGTTTGGGACCCTCACTCCACACATGTGAAGTGTGGCGATGTGATTACACTGATTACAGATCTGCTTAGACATGCAGGAAGAGACATAAATTGAATTTCTACCAGAGATTATCTTTTAAAGTCCCATGTTGATTGGGGCAGAAATAAATTAAAATGGGCAGTGCCTTCACTGGCCTAGTTGAGTATGCAATTGTGTGTGTGTGTGTGTATAAAAGCCATGGAAGTTGCAATGTGTTCTTTAGTATGTAAATGTAGTATCTGGTATAGCTGTGGGGCAAACAGGAACATTTGGAATCCAGGTACAGCTTACAGCTGAATTACCTCACCTTCTCTTGCTGTTCGTCTGCAAATGCTTTTATGTCAGACGTACAAGTGTGTATTTGTATGTATAAGAAGACATCCTGGGAGGGAGAGGAAGGTGGGCACCTGTAGCTATTGCAGTGGCTTTATTAGTCCCTTGCTTAAGAAACAGTTGTTTCTTGAATACAGAAACTCTTTGCAAGAGACTTGTCTTTACGTGTGGCTTGACTCAGGCACTGCTGTAGTCCTAACAGTGTTTCTAGGGTCCAGGTACAGAGAGAAGAATACTGCCAGCCTGTTCTGCAAGTGGAGTTAGGTTATTTTTATGCCTGCCTTTGCTGCTTTGGTTTGCATATATGTGTGCGCAGCAAAGACACAAGCATTTAATGAACGGTGAAATGGTCGAAGGGAGTTTGAGATTCTGAATGGACTAAATTTTTACAAATTGCTTTGCTGAGCACCTGCCAATAGAGAGAAATTCTTTTTTTCCTGGGGGGTGAATTTAAAAGCACTGTGAACTTCCATTTCAGACTTTATGATGACATGGAAATAGCCTTCATATTCAAAATGGTAAGATCTAATCTTGGCACACAGCAGATATGGCCATGTAAAAAATGAATGGGAGCTCAGGGGTCTGGAATGTACCAGTACTCCAGGACAGGTTTACTCCTGGAGGCTGCGCTACTGATGGTCAAGGACACTTTGCTGGTTCCCATTCGTACTGTGCAGTGACACAAGAGAGTAGAAGGTTTTGGGAGTAAAGTCCCCTCAACTCAGCCAAAACATCGATGCAGCATTGCATGGGACTTTGTTGTTTCCCTTTTATGACCAGTGCTAAAGTACTGAATTAGATCTGCTCCATTGCGTTTGTGTGACAGTTATTTCCCTGAAGCTCTGTTGTTCCAGATTCATACAGTGTTCTCTAATGGCATTAGTTGGATGGTTAATTTAAGTGCAGCTGAATATAGACTTACATTTGTCAGTAAAGTCAGCAGTATTTATGTGATCCTTATTTCATTTTAATGAATAATAGTCTTAAGAAAGCACATTTTTAAGGGAAACAGATGTCTTGAAGCAGATTATTAATTCATGCTTAGTTTTCAAACACTCATTTGACTTACAGGGTTTTTAAAGTTGATTCTTTCTTTTAATTTGTGCTTCACATCTTAAACATTTATAGTGAAAATCTTAAAGATGTAGTAGTCTAAAATGTCACTTTTAAATTCAGTGGAGAAGTTCTGCTGAAAATCAACACTGCTGAAAAAACAATATAGATTTGCAGAGTGTCTGCAAGTCATGTTGATCTGACTTTATTTTCAGCACTACTTTGAGGGTTTTTTTTCAGTAAAATAAAAAATGTAGTTGCATCTGGGTGGATTCTCTTGCAGGACAGGGTTCAGCAGAAGGAGGAATACAGTCAGGTGCTAATTTGAGGTCTTTAAGTCAGTGTGCATCCAGGGTGTAACCGCTGAAGTTGATGGAGTTTCCTCAGACGTTTACTAGGATGGGAGCCTATTTCTTGACTACTTACCCAGAGTCAGTCCATTTAGAGATGTTCAAAAGGCTAATAGTAGAGATGGAAGTTTGATTTAAAACTTGTTTCAGGTTTCTAGTACTTTTCCATATCTGATCTGCGAATAGAGGTGATGCTGAATAAGGAAGATGGTAATTAAATACCCTGGTATTTATTTACTTTGTCGTGGGACTAAGATGTTAAATATGTAAAATATATGCTTAGGCTTCTTAAGGGTGAGGATGCATGTGCTGTTTTGAATTAATTTAAATAAATAGTAGCACTATTGACCTGCACTCCCACTTTTTTCCTATAGCTTGAGTGAGAACGTAGTTATGCATAGTATTTGCATAAAATAAGGCTTTAGCACTAATCATCTGTGTTTTTAATTATGGAAGATAATCGCTATTATCTGTTTTTCTGTTTTGATCTGTGTAGTCAGTGAGGAAAGGGTCAGCCCACTTGGACGCATAATGCCCTCTGCAGGAGACTCTTCAGTCTCTGGCTGAATGAGTAGGGTGCATTAGGTGACTGGTTTTAATTGGGTACTCATTAGCTTTTTAAAGCTGCAGTCCTGGCTCTCTTCATCCTGCACATACACACACACAAAGTGTTTGAGGGTATTTATGAAGCATGAGCTTGACAGAACCTGTTCCCATGTTATCTCACCAGATGAAGAAATGTAATGCCACCAGAAAGTGTCTGTTGCTCTCCAGAGATCTTGTTCTTAACTAGAAAAGTTTGAAGCAACCACAAGGAATCTGCTGATGGAATAAAGACCAAATCTGAGAACAGTTTGAGATAAAACTGCTAGCATCCTTTAAGGATAAAAGGGGACAAAGACAAATGTCTCAGGGCCACTTAAGTAAAGCCAGGCAATAGAGAGTTAAAGCTGCTGCATTGATTTACCCAATGTTCAAGTTGTGGGAACAGGAGCCATGAGACCTTTCTTGCAGTGGCGTCCTTCCCCATCCACATTTGTGTAGGAGAAAGTTGAGGAAAAATTAATCTTTCTGTGTTTTCCTGGAGCCAGTAGATGTTTTCATGAGAGAAACCAAGATTTACTTATTAAAATAGTTTTTAATATGAAAGAAAAATCCTCAGCAGTATCTGCCTCTGGTTTCCATGCTCAGTGTCTCTGTACCAAAACCAGTACTGAACCAGCTTTGCAGCAGGAATACTGCTAGACTTGACAGCAGGAGTGAAGAGAAAAAGCCTGATGCACACATGCCCAGTAAATTGTTCCTTTTATTTCCTTGCTGAAAAGCACTTCGTTATTTTTAGTCAAAAGATGTGAAAGTGTGTATTTCTTTTGCCAGTAGTCCAAGTTCATACATTGTCAGGCCAGTAGGATGCAAGACCTTCTCTGCTGTAGGTCTTTGCTAGGAATTGTGCAGAGGGATTCAGTCCAGTGCCAAATGAAACGGTTTCTCTCTCTTCAACAGTTTTGGCAGCCCCTGCCATTGCAGCTAATAGAGATGCTAAACGCAAGATGAATAGCTACAAGCCACAGCTGACTCCTGCTTCTGAATGCAAAGCTTTAAACAATAAATATTTTTATCTATTTTGTTTGAACTATATAACAGTATAAATTACACCTAAATTCATAGTTGTTGGTCATACACATCAAATATGTTTTCATTTGTTTTAAAGTGAATGAACTGTGGAGAAAGTGCTGGTATGACTTTTAGAAAACAACACTGTAAGCATGGCAGTTATGGGTTTCTGATTTATTAAAGCCTTGCCAGGCTCAACATTCAGTCTAGTGCAGTTGCACATGTGTTCTAGAAAGATCTGTAGTTCTGAGTACTACTTTGCACTGTAGTTCTGAGTATTTCAGTAGTTAAGGAGCTTCATATATGGAAAATCCTGTGTCAAGGGGCTCAGTTTCACACTGGACCCACTGGACTGGCAGCCCCAAGCTCCATCAGCTACCAATGTTCCTCATTCTGGATAGGTGTTGGTGAGGTCTCCACCAACCTCTCTTCCTTATGACTGTAGGAGGGGGCAGCAGGAGATGTTTGTTCTTGTCAGACAAATAAAATGAGACTATCTTTTCACTTGGTAAAATGACCACCTGTGCTGTAGGAATAAAACCATGCAAGTCCTATCTTTTTGCCTTCCAGAGCCAAAGCACCAGTGTGCTGGTGTGTGGTCAGGATGTTGATAATACAAGTTAGTGTCATGTATTTCTGAACAGTGTGAATTTCTTCTCCAGACATTGCTAAAGGAGGAAAGGGAGGATGATGATATGTGCTTGCTGTTAAACTCCAGCAAGTTTAAGATTGGTTCTTATCAAAGCAGGCTATGCTGAAAGATAATGCTTGAAGAAGGGATTTCCAAAATAGTGTTTGCAGGTAATTATCGCTATAAAGTAAAGGAGAAGGATGTGATAGCAGCAAAAAGAATGTTGTTGCAGGCTTGTTACCTCTCTAATGGCTTGTAATTGAGCAGCATCTTTGGAAAAGTCTCTGCTTGCTCAGTGGTCTCTAGCCACCTTGGCTCTAGACACCCAAAAGGTATTTATTGCCCTGTACATGCATCAAAATGCTTTGGATGCAAAATCAGACTACGCAGATGAAAATGATGCAAGCCAGATTAGCCTCTGTGGGCAAAAGATCAGGAACAAAGGATATGAACGAGGAAGGAAAATAATTCTTTGTTTCTGATAAGCATGGAGGAAAAGCTTATTTGAAGACATGAATGTCTTTTCCAGGAGCTGGACCCCAGTGAGGGGAAAGCAGATCCTTCCAGCTCTGCCCTCTAATGCCAGCTTGACCCTGACTCACCCACATTCACTGTGAGGTCCCTGAAACATGAGCCCTATGTTTTGAAATACCATCATTTCCAGAGATGGAGCAGTGTGGAAAGACTGGGGGAGCTCACCTGTATTTTCCTGTACTTTCAGGATGTTGATGGATGGAAATTTTCTTTTTACCTGTACTCTTTAAGATGCACATTGCTTTAGAGCAATGGGTTTGTATCATGATGAGTACAACGGACTCGTACTTAAAAAAAATTCCTAGCAGAAAGTACGCATGACACTGAACTAAGCAGGATTACTCAGCATGTTAGTCCGTTAAGGCCTTTATGGCTGCCTCTGAATGTGAACTGAACTTTAAAGGCTGGAATTGGATCTTCAAGGGCAGGAGTTGCATGCTGCAGCACTTGTGCACAGTGCCAAAGAACAGGTTACCTACTCTTCTTCGTTCTTTTGTGACTGTATTGTCTCAGTATTCTTCTAGTACTCCAGTATCGTATTAAATTACAAACAAATGTTCCTGTTTTGCAACTACAGTTCTACTGCACTTATTTAAGTGGCTGTTCTTACACCTGCATTGTGTATGATGATGCCTGGAAGAAGGGAAGAGGCTGGGATATTATCATAGAATAGTTTGGGTTGGAAGAGGCCTTCAAAGGTCATCTAGTCCAAATCCCCGTGCCATGAGCAGGGACATCTTCAACTAGATCAGAACCGCATCCAGCCTGGCCTTGAATGTCTCTAGGGACAGTGCATCTACCACCTCTCTGGGCAACCTGCTCCAGGACTTTATCACCCTCACTGTAAAAAATTTCTTTCTTGTGTCCAGCCTAAATCTCCCCTCTTAATAGTTTAAAACCATTACACCTTGTCCTGTTGCAACAGGCCCTGCTAAAAAGTCTCTGCCCATCTTTCTTATAGGCCCCTTTCAAGAACTGAAAGGCTGCAATGAGGTCTCCCTGGAGTCTTCTCCAGGCTGAACAACCCCAAACTGTCTCAGCCTTTCCTTATAGGAGAAATGTCCCATTCCTCTGATCATTTTCGTAGCCCTCCTCTGGACCCTCTCCAGCATGTCCGTATCTTTCCTGTACTGAGGACTCCAGAGCTGGACACAGTACTGCAGGGGTTGGTTTAACCACAGCAGAATAGATGGGAAGAATCACTTCCCTTGACCTGCTGGCCATGGTCTTTTGGATGAAGCCCAAGATACAATTGGCCTTCTGGGTTGCGAGCGCATGTTGCCAGCTCATGTCCAAAATTTCATCCACCAGCATCCCCAAATCCTTCTCCTGGATTAGTCTCAATCCCTTCATTCCCCAGCCTGTATTGATACTGGGGGTTGCCCCGATCCAGCTTTGGCTTTGTTTGAACCTCATGAGGTTTGCATGGGCGTGCTTTTCAAGCTTGTCCAAGTCCCTCTGGATGGCATATTTTGAAATACCCTTAATGCAATTCCTCTGGAAAACAAAGAAAGCACAAGTAGGGAGCAACATCTTCAACTGTGGTGTTTATCAGATTTTGGGTCCTTTAAGATCCCTCTATTTTTGGACTTGGCATTGCTATTCTTTTTAAATAGAAGTTTAGTCTCCTGTTAAAAAGAAATGCATACTAAACAAGTTGATGCTTTTCTCTTATGAAAAAAGTTAAGCTATTAAAGTTCAGCTATTGGTTCATTTCTGAAAGATTGTTGTGTGTTGTGATTCTGCACTAAATTGCTTCTCTGTATATATTTGATTCCAATATATCACTGACAGTTGAAATTAAAAAAACCCAAACTGAGCCAGACCACTTCAGAACACCCTGTTGGTTCCTTTTCCTTCTTTATTTCTTTAAGCCCAAGAAAAAACAGCTGCCAGTATGTTCAGTGGCTGGCAAGTAAAGCACTGTCAGTACGGTTGACTTGCTGTGAAATATTAGTAAACAAGCAGTTACGTGAACAGTAGCCAAGTTTAACAAGATCTCCACTTATTATCCTGTCATTTTTTGTGGAAGTCTATGCCATTGCTGTCAGATCCATCTGTTCAATTGCGCAGCCTGTGCATAAAAATCACCTAGTCTTACACATGGGGAAAGATTTTGGAGAAACCTGAAACCAAGAATGAAAGATGAATAGAAGATCTGTTAATAAATAGTTTGAACTCAATGTAGGTAAATGACTGTGGCTGAGAGCAGCCAGGGTTTGTTATGCTGTGTGCAGTGGTGAAAAATCTGGCTATCTGGCCCAATGCAGACATGATTTGTTGTAGTCTTTGTAGCTCAAATGTTATCTGCAGGTTGGTTCATTTCAATATGATACAGAAAGGAGGTGGAAGAGAGACATTGCTGGGGAAAGCCACAGAAGAAAAGCATGTAAGAAGTTATCAATTTAAACTTTTTTTTTTTCTTTCAAAACCAGACAAATGAACCTGATCACTTGCTGTAAAAATCACTGCTGGTGTAATTAGAATGTCCTTCTTGAAGCAGTGGTATGGAAAAATTAACAAATGCTGGAGAAACTTCAAGGGATTAATACATAACCCTGATAATATTATCTTATTGTTTATCTTATTCCATTTAAGAGGTTGAAGAAAAGTTGCAGGGCAAGAGGATAGTTGATTGAATGGTCTCTTCTTTTAGAGCACACATCTTAAGAGGAGCAGCTGAGGGAAATCCACACTGTGGGTATTACATTTCAGTCATTGTCAATCAATCATTAAATAATGGTTGGACTAATTCTAAAACTATTTCAGTAAAAAATGAGTACTTTGCTGCTCTCCTCCATAGTGGTGAATCCATCTCCCAACATTGTCAAACCTGTCTTCTTGCTGCTTTGGTGCAAATGAGGCCCTGCTGAAAGGACTGACCGTGGAAGGGGATGAAGTGACAGCAGAAGCATGGTAGAATGTTGACAGAAACTGAAGTTTTAACCTAGCTCTCTGGATTACACTAACACCTTTATGGAACTGGGCAGAACAACTAAATGGCTGCCAAACTGTTCATTAAAGTTTAATAAATTGCTTGCTTAGATATTTAGATACAGCTTTGTGACTTTTGCACAGCAAATTTATGTCAACTGTCTGATATCTTTGCTATAGACACTGGCTGGGCCTATCACATTTGCAGAACGCACTTCTGTCAGCATCTGTACTGTCATTCTGTTTGTTTGGTTTGGGTTTGGGGGGATGGCGGGGTTTTTATTGGGGTTTTTTTGTTGTTGTTGGTTGGGGGGGGTTTTGAGGTCTTTTTTTTGGTTGGTTGGGGTTTTTTTGTCTGTGTTAGAAACTTTCGTAGAATCACAGAATTGTTCGGGTTGGAAGGGACCTTAAAGCTCATCCAGTTCTAGCTCCCCTGCCACAGGCAGGGACACCTCCCACTATACCAGGTTGCTCAAAGACCCCATCCAACCTGGCCTTGAACACTGCCAGGGATGGAGCAGCCACAGCTGCTCTGGGCAACCTGTGCCAGTGCCTCATAGTGACAAATTTCTTCCTAATATCTAATCTAAATCTACTCTTTCACTTTAAAACCATTCTCCCTTTTACTATCACTACATGCTCCCTTGTTGTTTGCCCTTTTATAAATGAAAGCAAAATTTAATCTGTATTGGAGTAAGTTGCTGGGTGGTTTTTGCTTTCCATGACATCTATTTTGCCTCCTGTTTGATCAGCCTAATTAACAGATCACAGCCTCCAGTCCTGGTTTAGACTGAGGGCTTTATTGGAGCATTGAAATTGGTCCCTCAACTTAAGTCACTTTTTGCCCCTCAGCAAGGTGTGAATTGTCTGGGCTTTTCCCTCCATCCAAGCACAGAAGCAGCTTGTGGGCTGTCTGGGTTTGGGGGTGCCTGGGCTGGTATTGGTGGCTGATGCAGGGAGGGCCCAGCTTCCAGGATGTTGATTTGAGCCAGTTCAGCAGGAAGCACAGAGATGGCAGCAGTGTCCAGGCAGGATTCCTGTGGGCCTATTGCTAACTAATGTTGTTAGGGTAGGTGTGAGGTCGAAGCTGTCAGCTTTGTGATTTAAGGCAGCTAAAGGAAGTGAACCATGTCTGTTAAAACCTAGTAAGATCAGCGTATGCATGGGAGCGTAATCTGCATCCTGATCTGCAACAGAGATGTGTTGAATTCCAGCTCTGCCCAGAGAAAGGCAGGGAGTGTCCAGCACCACCTAATCCAGAGAGGGATGGAGTCAGCTCACAGAAGCGGAATCACGCTCCAGTGGGCTCTCGCACTGCAAGTTTCTGAGCATTTTTGTGTTGTCATTCTGGATGGGAACATTCAAGGTAACAATCATTATTTTTCTACTTTTTTGTAACTATGGAGACCAGAAACTTCATAAAGCAAAGCAAAGCAGAGGCTCTCTAGGTGCAGTTGGAACTAGCTCAGACATTTCTGTCTCTTTTGGCTCCTTGTCAAATCTTTTTTATTTCCTGGGAACTGGAAAAAAGAATCAGAGTGGAATATGCAGAACATTATACTTTAGATTAAAATTCAGTGGAATAAACATGAATGAATCTGCATTTGAAAACAAAGGCTAACTCTCAAAAGCCCCTCTCCCACAGCAACACTGCTCTGAATATGAAAGGTATGTGCCAATAAAATCAGCACGTATGGCAGCTCTCTTGTCAGACAAGCACCCACATCTTTTTCAAAGGCAGAAGGACCTTTGTATCTGGAAACGACAGTAACTAAGGAGGGGGAAAATGTTTTGTGTTATATATATTTGAATCTGTGAACTGCTGGGTAGGGATAGAAACAAACACAAAGATATACCACCACAAACTGGTATAGTTAGGGATAGTTCAGAAACACTAGTTACTTATATTCTGTGTAACTCTTTACACTGTTACATACTCTCATTTGTATTTAAGATACTCTGGGGAGGGGAGTATGAATCAGACATACATATCAGGCATATATGAGACTTTTATTCTGTAAGTATTCCAGCTAGATTTCTCTTTTCCTTGCAGTTTGATTGTGAACAAGACCTTTCTGGTTTTATTTGTGTGCAACGAGACACTGTATTTTGTCCAGGAAGCCTAGACAGAAGGCTGTGAAAGCTGGTTTGTGCTGATTGCGTTATGCCCCATAACACCAGTATGAAGAAACACCGCAAGGATCGGATCCCATGTCTAAGTGTTAACAGCATTAATAGTTTTTAGGTGGCTCCTGAAGCAGTGAAGCTAACTGATATGCCTATAAGAACATAGCTGTCAGTTCCCATGTATAGTTTTGGGATATGTTGTTTGGTGGGAGATAGTCCCATAATTTAAGATCTGTATTTAGTTTAAGATCTATGTTGTTATGATTATAGTTTTCCCAAAAGATAAAAAATTAGAGAAGCATCAATATGCTGATTGATTTCAATGACTAACATATCTTAGAGACTCCTTAATATATGTTAAAATTGGCAGTGGAGAGTCAAAGAGACTTTTGTCTCATGTCTCCTTCTCATGTCTCCTTCAGTGAATTTGGAATAAGTTTATCAGCAAATTAGTTAACAGCACTAATTATGCTAGAAAAATAATATAGGGAGGATTAATAGGCCAGGAAGTAGCTGAACGGTGTAATAGCGTAAGACAAACTAAATCTGTCCAAACAGCCCACTATCACAGTTCACATGCAGTATTGACATCATGTAACAAGAGAAGGATAAGAGTGAAAACTAATGGATTTAGTGGGGAGGATTTTTTTTTGAGGGCTGGCCTTGAGTTGGTAGGGGAAATTAGTAGCCTGACTTTCTGCATGCTTCTTGATTCAAAGGAGATGTTAATGGAGAGAGAAAAGGCAACTGTATTCCTCAGATTGCTGGAAGGAAGCCTGTTTTGCCCCAGAGATCTCTTTTCTTTATTTAATGAACTTTGAGAACTGTACATCCGCCTGACAGTTAGACTTCAATGTTCTGCCTTGAAATGAGGTCCTCACCAGCAAGCCTGCTGCATGTAAGATCTTGCTCTGCATTCTTTCTTTGCCCGGCTGCTCCTTCTTCATCTGAAACTGTCTTTTTATGACACAATCTGAGCTGAAGCTCTTCCACGTGATGGAAAGGACAAGAGCTGCTAGCCTGCTGGTGCCCTCCTCCTTCCATTTCTGTGCAGTCCCAGCCCTAGTTTGTCCCATGATTTGTCATAGCAAACACATGGATGTTGAAAAGTAACAGAAGAACCAATAAAATATGCACCCAATATAAATTCATGAGCAAGGTGATGCAGTAGCGTCATTCTAGCACAAGGGTTATTTTCTATTTGCCTTTTTAATTTGAAATATTCAGAACAGTTTTAGAGTTTTGACATGTAATAAGATCCTGACCTGTTTTCCACAAAATTGCAGTTGTAGAGCTTAATAATATATTGCCATCTGGAAGTGGGTCAAAGTAAATCCACATACATTATATAACTTGATTTATAAAGGAGAAGGGGATATTAATATCTTAAGCCTTTTAAATAAGGGATAAGTGCAATACTGGGAATTTGTTAACATTATTTCATGCTAAATTTTAAAATGCATTCCCAGGTGCAGTATTTAAAGATGGGGTTGTTTATTTGATGGGATCATTTGCTTTACAGTGTCTGGGAGTTGTAATTGGTAGCAATGCCAATAGGCTGTTATCCTGCGGTTGGATATTACTGTGTTCAGATGCTGTTGTGATGACTTCAGTAGATATACCCAGGTGAATAAGGGGAGAGCTCTTCCTCCTTCCAGAAAAGGAAGCAAATGAATGATTTGCTGGAGTGAATAAAAATAGTTATGGTTTAAACATGCTGGTCATGAAAGCTAGTCCAAAAATACTCAAAAAATAGCTCCTTCTATCAGTGTCATTTACTAGCCTGCAGAAAATTGTTCAAGCTTTTTTATTTTAATAGCAGAAAGTTAATTTACTTGCATTTTAAAGCGTGTTGTCTACTTTGTGGGGGCTAGAGGATACTATATAGGTTGCCATTGCAGTTCCAGGGCTCAGTTTCTCAGATACTCTCCAGAAAGTTACCGTTTGGCTCAGAGGTGATCACACAATTTATTCTGTGATCTCAGTGCAGTGTAAGCTTCAATTGCTGCCTCCCTAAATCCTTTTTCACTCTCTGTGCAATGAGGCTGGCCTGTCATACAATGTACATGTGCATAAATCACATCTTATACTGACATATCAACAGCACTTTAAGAAGAGGAACTGGGCTTTACTGGAGCACCACAGAGTTGCTTGCATGCAGCAGTGTCACACACACTGTCACGGGATGGACAGGATTATGGATGCGCTGTGCCATGTCATCACGGCATTGCAACCACTCCAGCTACTGAGCCCCAAGTGCCAGCACAGCCGGCGTGACATTTTCTAAGTTAGTATTTTTAGGTGTGTCAGTTATGAAGGTTTTCTTACATCATCTCTCCAATTTCAGAGCCCAGGGCATAGCACAGAAAGACCAAAACTTTGACCTTAATGACTTGTATATGCACATATATGTGTGTGTGTGTGTGTGTGTGTGTGTATATTACATATACCTAACTTCATGTTCTTGGAGTAGTACTGTAAAACAACTGGGATGAAAGGTGGCATTACTGGCATGTGGAATGAAGTTCAGGGATTTTACAGCAACAAGTACAATACAGAAGTTAAATTAAAAATAGATTAACTAAAAATATACTGTACATCATCAAGTGTTGTGTACAAGCCTGAAACCTGACACATTGTCAGTCATTAGCCCCCCCCATCAATCAAGAGGCCTCTTACCACAGTGGCCCTGATAATGAGTCAAAGGAATAGTGCTTCTCACATGTTGCAGCCATAAATGCAATCCAACCAAATAGTGACTGGGAATTGTTTCCATGTGATGACGTGTGGCCTGTTTGAGATGAGCTGCTGTCACAAAAGCCCTCTCTCTCTATAGCTGGCATGTAGATGGTTGTCAGGCACAGGACAAAGGGCAAAGAATAGGCTTTTAAGACTATTTTACTCTATTTTCAGCAGGGATTTTTTTATACTATTGTTGCCATATACATTGCCACATTTGAGGTCATGACATGATCTGGCTAAAATCTGAATGTTACGGTTTGGGCTGATCTTGTTCTTTCCCCCAGGTGACAATGGCATCAGCAGCATATGGGCTTTTTGGACAGAATTGTCCTTCACAAGTTGTGCTGCTGTAGAGTTGTGTTGGCAAGGACAAGAGGGTGACATCGCATGTGACAATTCCTAGCTCCTGGAACGAGTCAGAGAAGTGATGATCCAAAGATTAATTTAACTATGTGTGAAGGACACTGTTTTAATGGGAATTCTCTGGGATCATATTTAATTCAGCAGAGCTTATTTTAAAAGTATATAGAGCCGTATTACCAAACCCTGCAGTAACGTGTAAACTCTTCCTACTCTACCAACAGATGTACAATGCAATGTTATGGATGGGATGTGGCCACCGGTCTGCATCAGGTGCCGGAGGACCTGGCACCATAAGGTTCATAATCAACAGCTCAAGGCAAAGGAGCTGCAGAAAGAGTGATCAAGGACATGATCAGTACATTATAGATTGTTAATTTAATAACTTTATACAATTAAGAAATGTATGTTAATATATCAATACAGAAAGAGAAAACCCACACAATACTGAACAGTAATTGTCTTGGTTGAATCTCACATAATACAAACAATTTAAAGTCAGTGTAATTACCTATGCTACTAATTTAATTAGCATTCATTTAGAAGAAAACATCTGTTGGCATTTGACAGCATTTAAACTCTGCGGGGCTGTTCAGAAATAGCTACCAAGAAAAAAAAAAATCAAGTCCACTTAGGGAATATCTGAAAAATTAAAAAATATTTTGAAATTAACTATTTCCTCTGTTTCCTTCCCTTGTGCGTGCTCACATAAAAATCAGAATTGGGATTTTGGAATTCTCATTTTGCATGAGTAACATTTCAGATTATAATATTTGTATTTACAGAATCTACTTGAATCAATTAGCAGCAGCATCAGTTTCTCTGGAGAGAAAAGTAAGGGAATTTATGCTGCTTCTGGGGTTTTAGTATGTTCTAAACTATTGCTGGTGGTTGATGATGTTTGTAACTGTTCATGCAACACATGGAATATTTTTGCTTCAATATGCTTGGTGATTCTGTAGCCTGTGAAGCTTGATGACTACTTCAGAACACATGCTGAACTAGCAAAGGCACTGGTGCTCAGATAAAAATAATAACTCTGAGGTGCACTCAGAAAACACGAACCTGTTATCTACCAAAAATATAATCTAGTATAGATTGTTAAACCCCTATAAGGGTTGTTTTCTTCCACACACTGAAGACAGCCCATATGCAATCTCTCCACGGATTTTGCTTTAAAGGAAAACTTCAAGATAACTTATTAAAAGGCTACTTCTAGAGATTATCCCTCTATCAAAATCATCAAAAGTATCTTCTTTTCGGTTTTGTCCTAGGTTTTGAGCTTTTTCATGTGACTTTTTACTTACAGCATGATTTTAAAGCACTTACACAAAAGAGAACATGCTCTTTATGAGGTTTAAAGATAGTTAATTTCACTTCACTGTAAGGGAAACAATAAACTGAATCTGAGAAAAGTCTTTTACTGAACTAATCATTTCTGCATTTTGCAGCAATTACACTGGAGTAATTAAAGTGTACGTAAGGCCTTGCAAAAATGACCATTAGCCTTTTATATTTTGGATGAGGATTTTATAAAAATACCTGTCTTCATTGGGAAAGTAAAGCCAAATTACACTGCTTTTCCAATCTGTGCCACTGCTACCACTTTCATTAGCATGATGAATATTTACTCGATTGCATATAAATACATAGAACAAGGTAGAATAACCTATTAAAAAAATTAAAAAGTAGATTTTTTATTTTCATGGTAGAAGTATATTCAAATCTATTTCCCTCACCAAATGTTTAGACTTCTGCAGGATCTTGCTGCCCCTTGGGCTGGGATGCAGGACTGGAGAACTAGGTGTGGCAAAATTTTGCTTGTGACATCCTTTTTCATTAAGAGTGCATTGCAAAACATGCTGATTCTTTGAGGAAAGACAGGTGAGTTCTGTCATTTATTCTTTGCTCCATACTAATGAGGGATGTGTTAAGTGAAGTGGTATAACAGGAATATACATTATGGAAACATTTTCCAGAGCCAGAGCTATTGCAGAAAGAATTGCCTTCGAAACATTGATTAAATTGGGATCTTTTCTCACATCATGATTATTTTAGATCATTTTATGATGTCTGTGACTATGATAACATCACTGAGAGTATGGAAAAGGAACCATTCCTCGAGTGTTTAAGAAACAAAACGTTGCTACAAGTGCATATCTGTGTGTATAGGTCGGCGAGAGAGCAAGGAAGAACGGGTTCTTTATTTTCCTTCTATAGTCTCTGTATCTTAAGCAGTTTGTTTCAAAAATCCAGGACAAAATAATACTTTTCCTATGTAAATAATACTTCTATAATTAATGATATTACTTAATTTTTTGTGGGTTTGGTTGTTTTGTTGTTTGGTTATGTTTTTTTTAATAATTCTTATCTATTTCTCCCCAAAACCCGGCACGCTTGAAACAAAGCACTTGCCTGGCTGCCCAGCACCGCAGGAAGGGGTTGCCATCTGCTGGCAACCACGCAGCACGGAGCAGGAGCGAGCCGGTTCGTGCAGGGTGACCCCGGAAGGAGAGATTTTGGTCAGTGGGAGCTAACCTCTCAAGTCCTGCAGAAACCGGATGCCTACAGGTCAGTCTAAGCTGAGCAGTAACAAATATCTCAAATTTTGTGTACTGTGGACAAAGTGAGGTGAGATGATGTATGGCTTTTGCTTAGGAAACAGCCTGAACCTGTTGCAGCGGCCAGATTTAACTAGTGCATACAATCTGTGACTGCTCTGGAAAACAGGAAGCTAAGCAGGAAGTGTGGGTTTGTGATTCAGTGACAGAAGTAGCTTCTGAAAGCAAAACCCAGCAAATTCTGGGAGCTCAGATTAGGGCAAAATACATTCTCTGTAAAGCACCTACAGAAATGAGAAAGGTAGGGGAGGGCTAAAACCAAACAAACACCAAAATCTGTGTTTCTACCTGTAGATATTGCTCCCAGTTACTCAAATGGCCTGAACAAGTAGCCATCAGGCTAGTGCTCAGTCATTTTTTATCATCTTTGGCTTGTGCAAGGGGGGTATCCCAGGCTAAGGAGAGTGAGATTCAGGTGCCCTCCTTCATTTGTGGTAGAATTCATTTGAACAGGGGCAGAGACACCCCCAGATGAGGAAACACTCAGTTTTTTTCAAAGCTCCAAACCACTAAATATATATTTCCTGAGAAAAGGTTTAAGTACAGCATATTTAGTTTCTTGGAGGGGTTGGGGGTAGGGGGTGGGGGAGAAAGACTATACAACAAACCTCGCACAAAACCAAACAAAAATAATAACAAAAAAACCCAAAAACCCCAACCAACCAACTCACAAATCAACAACCAAACAACCTGTAGCTCCAGCGCCGCCGTTGACGGATGCTGTACAGCTGGTTTCCCTGTAGAGCTGAAGTTGCGCTGTCTGACGCAAGAGGGCACTGCTGCACAAGTGTAGGAGCTGCTGCTGTTCCTTAACTTTTCCGTAAAGACTTGGTGTTTACCTAGCTAGTAAAGCTGGCTACCTTCTTACAAATAAGTTACTTTATTAATCTATGCATGGAAGTGTCAATTTTTTAATGTTTGTAGAACTTTATTTCTGGTTGCATAAAACTTGGTGACGTTTTAATGGCTTTTCAAGGCTTGCACAGCTTTTTTTTTTTAATTGATTTGTTCTGGTAGTTTTTAAAATTCATATTTCCCCCAGCACAGTAGATTCATTTAAAAATGAAAATATAAGCTATAGAAAAAGAAAGCAACAAAGTTCCATCTCATGCTCTCCCACAAGCAGATGGACTGAAAAAGGAAAGGTCATCTCCACACAGGAAAACTTTGTTGTGGTTTAAGCTTAGTCGTAAATTAGACAAAGCATGTAGCCTGCTTGTTTTCCCCCCACAACCTGTCCT